>JAJKFI010038056.1:0-62839 GCA_029204185.1 Lerista edwardsae
TATTATTATTATTATTATTATTATTATTATTATTATTATTATTATTAAAACAAACACTCCAAAAATTCTCCACTTTTCTAATTGCCTGTAGTCTAGTCGTTATACAACAGATGTGGGCGTCACCTAACCAGAATGCGTTATAAATTAGGGACTTTTATAATTGGTTAAAATATGATTTTAACCAATGAATTTCTATTTGTCTTTAATTTCCTCTCAATACTAAGTTCATCAGAGTGTGACAATTAATTAACTTAATTAAGCTCGCATAGGTCAATATGTAGAGCTACTCAGATTAATAGCATAGCTTATAAAGTTAATCTTCTTGTATAATGCAAATGACACTAAGTCATGTATTAAATATCTTCCTGAGTAAGAGAAGAAATGGGACTAAGTGTACTTTAAAGAAAGGAAGAGACTGTGGAAAGGTTAAATAAAGACAAATGCCTTGAATTTGTGAAAATGTTTTAACTGAACTAATTCATATTTAAACTAGCAGTCTTCCAATTCAGCTACCTCAGCTTAAACGTACATAATAAATTCCCCTGCAAGACAGTATTTTTCTTGTTTTCTAATAAATTTTGACATCAAGAAGATTGCTATAAAACCTTCTGGAGTTTTGTTTTGTTTAAAAAAAATCATATTAAAAAGAATTGCACAACAGCATTATAAATGAGGGAAAAGTCAAATGGAATTTTAAAGCAGAGATACACAATAGCCTTCCAAAGAAATCCAAAAGACAGCTTATTGTTTATAAGCGGACAGGTGAGACATGACCTGCAGGTTACAGTGACCTGTAAAGTGAGAATATTTTTGGTCACGCATTTAAATAGCGTTAATGGACCTGCCATCTCCTAGTTCAGTGGATAATTGAAACTGCAGATGCCAGATCAACAGATACGGGGGCCTGACTGCGGAGCCAATCCTGTGGGCCGTAACGCCAGCAGTGTATGCATACCACCAGCTCTGGGTCACGCATTAAGTACGTTTATGGCACCTGGAGAAAAGGTACCACCCATGTTGGGACCGCGCCAGACGGCACTGTGCGCCAGCGTGGGCATTAGGCGGCCGGTGCTCCAGCAGCGCTGGCCGGCGGTAAGTCCTATTGGTCGCAGAAGTACAGTACACCAGGATTCACTATCTAGCTAAGAGAATGCAGTACTCGTCAAACCCGTAGTTTATAAAAACAACAGAACATATTCCTGAAAGGAAATAATTACGTGCATAGGAGCATTACAGTTACTGTTTTCAGAAGAAATTCTTGCAGTACAGCTATGCACAAAAATGTCATTTGATCAACTTCATCATCATTTATCTTGATATCAAATTTCTGCAATTGGCTTTTCTAATCTAGTGGAGAGGTAAACAGCAGGGTGCAGGAAACTATATCTGGGATGTGTCTGTGTCCTTTCTTTGTGTGTGTATATTCATTCCTCCACTAATGACTCGCAAAGTAAGAGAACAGCAGAAAAAAAACTGCAGGAAAAAATAAAAAAAAAATCAAGATAGTGTCTACTGCAGACTATAAGTGGTTCTAGGATGATATTATAAAATTTAAGAGATTAGGCAACGAAATGTGATATGCAATTCAATGTTGTAAGTATGAAGTGATATCCTGTTGAGTTATGAATTAGCGACTGCGGCTTTAATGCACATACACACACACGCACATTTTGCAGTTGGGAGTCTATCAAAATGGCAAGCAATATCAGGAGACACAAGAAATAAATGAAGTGGATGAAGTAGTAGATGAAGAGTAATGGATTACTCTAAATCTGAATGGCTAGCTGGCAGACTATGGGTCACATGTGGCTCACAAAACAATGTTAACTGGCCCCTAGAAGGACTTAAATTTTAATTAATGTATATTGTTGATAAATGCACTTGTAAGGAAGAGGCAATGGGTTTTCAAAAGCTTTGGAAAACAGACATATTCAACACTTTAACATGACATATGGTGCACAAATGCTGTAACAATGAATGCCTTATATGTCAGTATCACTGATTTTAATTACAGAGCCATCAGTTAAGAGACCCAGGGCCTGATCTAGAAGGTCCACATCGCTGGTGGCATGTCCATACCGCCGGCAAAAATGTTGCAGTTGTGCTGTAAAGCATGTCTGTGACATGTTAATGCTTGCGTTGGCGTGATGCTCATTCAGCACCAGGCCCCAGTGCAAGCGGTTGGTTGGCACCAGAGGCTTAACTAGACAAAAAAAGTGCCTGGGGCAAGGAAGGTGGCTTCCATCGCCGGTTCTTATCCCTGGCAGTGGCTCGGGCAGCCCGACATAGGGCTGCTTGATTCACAATCTGCAAAATAGTCGGCGGTGAGCTGAGGAGGCCTACTGGAGGCAGCAGGGATTTCTTCAGGGATAAATGTCCCCTTCTCCTGGGGAAACTCCTGTGGCTGCCTTGTTGTCGCTGCATGCTGTGGTAGCCTTTTGGCAACAGTTAGGCAGTTCTGGGTTGGGCTGCCAGTTATGCACTCTAGCTTTCGGAACAGCCACGAATACAGAAGGTTGAGGAAAGAAGTCCAAAATACGCATTTGCCATCCATACGCTACACTCATGATGACTAGTGATAAGGCCAAATAAAGGAATCAAATACCAACCTCTGAGTCAACAATTCTATTACTCCAAAGTAATCATTATTTTACTAGAGATTATTATGTGAGAAGGCATTATGCAGAACACACTAAATTATTCTGAAAGCCTTTGTAAGAGCGGGACGTGCTGATTTGCATTATTCAAATTATGTGCACATTTCTCTCATTCCTAACATATTCCGGTATCTTTACTTAGTTCAGAATTTACTGAGTTTTGAAAGGAGCTTGGGCAAGAGTTAATGCACTTGAAGACGTTTTCTGGGTATTTTTCATTGTACTGGCGTCTGGTTGAATTCTTCAAATGTGAAATTTCTGACAGATACTGGTGCAGGAGATGTAATGTATCACAAACCTATGTAGGACATTTCTTTTTATTTAATCCTCAAATTACAACATACTGGCATAATGTGGCTTATTAATTGTGTCAACCTGAAAATTTCTCTTTCAATTGTCTCATTTCCTTTTGCACTCCTGTTGTTTGGGTTCCTCCAAAAGTATGATGAAGCAAGATATTGAATGAAGTGCTATTTTGATAATTAATGAACTCTGCAAACAGAAACAAACTTCTTAAAAAGGATTCTGCTTTAAAAAATAACCAGTTGATTTCATCCCACTGAACAGTAGCGTTTGACTGTTCAGAAGAGCGGGATGCAATATTTATCCATCCATTTCGCTTGCCCATAAAATTTGCAACGATCCAAAAATAATTAGTACCACAATTTCTTCTACTGTCCTCTCCTATATCTTTGACAATTAACTTGTTTGGACAACAAGCACTATTAACTTGGATTCTTATCTTCATCCATTCAAGACTTGTGCGTTTTATCATTCTCTTGCCTCTCAACTTGCTTTCACAGTCCCTGCACATGATGACCCTAAATCTGTAATCAAGTTTCATTATTTCATATTGTTCTTTTATTATATCTGAGAAGGTGAGAGTTTGGTGATGTGAATAGATATTGCCAGCCAAAATTCATTGCCAGGCTTACTTTTCTTCAGAACTCTCAAAATGATGCAGATGGATTTATTAAGAAATGTAAAATCTCTAATAACCAGAATTTCTGTTGCGTGGAATTTCACCTCCACGGAACTGGAATGCCCCTAACAAATACTGGATGAATGAATTTATGATACCACTGTGGTCAAATAAGACACTATAAATTGATTTTAGGGCACAATCCTAACCTGGAGTTAGGCGGGCACAGTTAGGCCAGCAAAGTTTGGCGGGCACAGTTAGGCCAGCAAAGTTTGGCCAGCACAAGGGACACCGTAAAGTATGTTTGGACCACTCTCGGAGTCAGAGATACCAGTACACAGATGTATGCCATCCTCCCTGACTCTGAGAATGGTCCAAACGTGCTTTACAGCAGCCCTCGTGCCAATCAAACTTTACTGGTTTAACTTGTGCCAGCCTGACTCAGGTTAGGATTGCGCTCTTAAATGCTGTCAAATGTAGGAAATTTTATATTTGAGAAGAAGAAGAAAAAATAGCCTTGTGTAGATGGCAGAGTCCAAATATTGGGAACAGTGGAAAGGAGCTTTCCAGTATGCCTGACCTAAATGGGAACAAACCCAACACCAGGCATGAAAATTTCAGGGAGAAAAAAATCTGTTCCCAACAATCAATTTAGTAACAGAATAGTCACAGAATGTCCTACCTCTTCTGGATGTTTCTGTGCCACCGATACCAGCTGCTCAGAGCTGCTTCTTGAGATAGAAGGTACAACATTAGTTGGGGCCTCTGAGACCACCTCAACTGACGGTTCCGAGTCCTGAAGGCAACAGAGACAAACAGATCCCTCAGTTGTATGCTGAAGTGGGATTTCACAAGAGAGTTTTAGCAAGACAATGTGGTCTGTTCCAAGGTACTGAAACAGGGAATAGTGGTATTCTGAGCCTATATATTTCCATTTTCTTCTGAGGCTTAATTGAAGTTTTTTGCTTCTGCATTTCTTTTTGTACAGGTAAAACATAGAAATTCCACATTCCACACAAATGTATTGTGAACGTTGCTAACACTGTTTCACAATATAAATAATAATGTAGTAAGAATTTCATAGAATCATAGAGTTGGAAAGGACCTACAAGGTCATCTAGTCCAACCCCCTGCCTGTAGTAGAAAATCCTCCTAGAGCAGCTCCAGCAGGTGCTTGTCAAGCCTCTACTTGAAGGTCTCCAGTGAGGGAGAATCTACCACCTCCCTTGGCAACCTATTCTGCTGTCAAACCGCCCTTATCTTCAAGAAATTCTTTCTGCTGTCCAGCCGGAATCTCCTCTCTTGCAGTTTGTACCCATTGGACCTAGTTCTACTGTCAAAGGCAGATGATAACTAATTTGCCCCCTTTTCCTTATGACAGCTCTTCAGATATTTGAAGAGTGCTATCATATCCCCTCTCAGTCTTCTCTTCTCCAAGCTAAACATACCAAGTTTCCTCAACCTTTCCTCATAGGACTTGTTTTCCAGCCCCCTGAACATCTTTGTTGCTCCTTCTCTGAAGCTGCTCCAGTTTGGCTGCATCAATTTTCCTCCTCCCCCCGACCCATACATTGGAAAGGTTGGGAAAAACACCCATCTCTCTGCCCTTGGATCAAGGAAGGATAGTAATTCAACAATAACTCCAAGAAGGAACTGAAAAATACAAATGTTACGTTACTTCGCTGAAGAAAAAAAAAAAAATCCCACCACTATTACCACACAAGGATGGGCCTTAAATGCCACAGAAATAAAAGCTGATAGCAACTTAAGACTTGCCCTTTAGGCTTACGTTTCACATTCAGGTTGCAATCTGAACAATGAAGGAGAAAAATGCAGGAAGACCCTGGTTTGGGAGAGGCGGGAATCACTACTATGCAAATTTATTGCTATAAGATCCAGGACTGTAAAGGGAACATGGAAACTTCAGAGATTTACTACTCAAAAGTCTAATATAACTTCTAGTTGCCATTATAACCGACTTTTAATAGCCTCCTGATACTTTATGTATTTATTAACTGGCCTGAATTATATCATGCATGGACTGCAATACAGTGCCTGTATATTTGAGTAACAGCAGGACCTTTGGAAAGAAGTGTCTTAGAAGAAATGTGCAAGCCTTAACAATTCAAGGCTTTGTGTTTTTATCTATGCACATGTACACAGAGAACTTTTTTTTTTAATACAAGCTGAACTGAAAGGCCTTTTTGCCAGAGAGATTAGTGCGTGTACTGCTGGTGTTGGGCTGTATCATGTGGGCCCGGGCAGCCCCTGGAATCTCCTCAGGGAAATAAGAATGGGCGCAGAACAGAGGAGGCCCGTGTTAGGCTTTCAGGCGTGGGGAGGGGCATAGGATTCACTGCCCCTCACCCTCCCAGGTCCAATCTTCCCCTCGGGCCACCTTCCCTCTGCCTAGTTCCCACACCAAGGAAGCCTCACTGCTGGTCGGCAGTAACCCTTACTGCTCATTGCTTCCCAACTGCGTCTTCCCGGTGCAGAGGCTGGTATACCAGGCTTTCCAGTGGTGACAATGTAACTTACAGCACTCAAACAATCGCGGTCGCTAGGGAAGCATGCCAGCTCCTAGTGCAGTCTCAGTATAGGATCAGGACCTAAGCCAGTGGTTCCCAAACTTTTTAACGCCGCAACCCACATTTTAAAATGACAGTCTATTGGGACCCACCTAACACCTAGGGCCAGAGGTGGTTGATGCCCAGAAATAAGCACTTTGAGCTCATTAAGAACATAAAAAGAGCTCCACTGGATCAAGCCAAAGGCCCATCTAGTCCAGCTTCCTGTATCTCACAGTAGTCTACCTGATGCCTCAAGGAGCCACAACTAGATATCTGCATCTTGTTGCCACTCCCCTGCATCTGGCATTCTGAGGTAGCTTACTTTAAAGTATGGAGGTTGCACTACCCATCATGGCCTGTAGCCTGTGATGGACTTTTCCTCCAGAAATCCAGTCCCCTTTTAAAGGCACCTAGGCTAGACACCATTACCACAATTGTTCTCCCTCAGATATGCATTCATTTTGGTACAGATAAGGAAATTGAGGGAGCTATCCAGTTCAATTTTTACTCATTTCTTAATAATTTATCTTTGAGCAAAAACCAGGGTATTCTGAAAGTACATAGTTTGTATTACATGTACAACTAAAGAACCTCCGTACTTTAGAAGTAAGCTACCTCAGAATGCCAGATGCAGGGGAGTGGCAACGAGATGCAGGTATATACAAAAAACAGGTAACTCTCCCATACTGCCAGTGGCATTCCTATAGAGAGGGCAAAATGCTACGTTTTGCAGAAGCCTGAGGTCAGCTCAAATTTTTTACTTCCTTTAAATCAGGTTCCAGGGCAGTCTCCAGGACAAGCTCCTCCTCACAAGCACCATTCCCCAAGTTTTACCCCCAGTGTTATCTGAGAGTCATGGAACATTCTGTGATTTTTGCCTGAAAACCTGCTATTGCCTTATCTGTAAGATCCCCGGGAACTACATCCCTGCTTCCTTTATGGATTTCACAACTGAATTTTTTGAGTTACCTAAATATTCTCGGCAAAAGCATTAATCAATAATGAGACCCACAGGCTTGTTGCAATGGGATTTGCAAAATTATTTTAGATGCAGTTACACATAATACAATCTATTTACTTTCAGTATACAGTCATATGTCTGATAATACTGCTTCCTTTAGTGCTGGTTCATTACTGTATTGTAATGAATGCAGCATCGTTACACTCTATGTTGCATCGTTAATTGCAAAAAAATCAAGCTATGCATTGCCATTTTGTCTATTAAAAAGCCAAGGTTTACATTACAGAAAGTGTTCTATTCATTTCAACCAACTATTCTGCACTCAATTGCAATACGAATTTAAATTCAAAAGTGAAGCATTTTGTCTACCTGCATAGTGTCTACCTGCATCATTACATGTATAAGAACTTCTCACTGGTTTTCAGAAGTAGATCTCTTTTCTGCTGACATCTTTCTAGCAACGCTACTGGGTGAAGTGCCTCAATCAGCAGGTTTTGAATCACATGACAACTATTAAAAACGTAGGATTTTCTTATTGTTACACTAATCCTCCAGTGTCATCTATGGATACTAACTTTGTCCTGAGCTATGGCAGAAAATCTCATTGATGGAACATAAATACATATACCAGTAAGCAATTCTGCTATACTATTTGTTCTCAGGCCTAGACAAAGTGTTTTCAATGTGTGTGCATTTCATCCACACTTGGGAATCAAGGAGAATTACTGCACCAATCTTTGCATCTTTAATTTCTTCCTTTTTGCAATGATCCCTCCAGTGTCTGGGTTCAGAAATAACTCAGAGTCATGGTTTGCTCACTGTAATATGGTTTGTTAACGGTCAAAACAGGGACCTAATTAATTCTTGGCTAACGAACCATGATTAATCATCCAAGATGGCGCCGTGAAAGGCAGCCTCGGCTTGTGCTCGGCTTGTGTTTCGTGATATATCTCTTTTTTATAGTCTTAGAATGGTCTTTTGATGGTTTTTATAGCTTCTCAAACCCTTTAAAGCTGTTAGTTTGCTGATTTATTGTTTATCATGTATGTGCAGCATTATGTATGTATGTAGCCGGAAGCCGAATCAAATTCCGAGTGTGGTTTTCATACTTGGCCAATAAAATTATTCAATTCAATTCAATTAAGTCACAACTATTTTAAGTTAACTTGTTACTTGCCCTTGCAGTTCTGATGAACAAGGTCCTAGATCAGCAGCAAAACAGAGACATTCTAGGCTGCTAGTGTCCTTCTGTGAAAGCTTCTCTAAACCCATCCATTCCTTTTGTCTGCCTATCATCACTTCCTCTCACTTGAAAATTTAAAGCAAGCTCTCCCATCAGCCACCTCTCCAAACAAAACAAATGCTAACCAATGTGAACATATCAAATAAATCTTCAAGTCACAGGGACTGAATTAAAGTTCTTTTAATCCTTTCCTAAATGGGTAACCAGCACTTAACTCTTGTCTGTGAGTGTGAGCTCATGCCCTTCTCATCTCTGTAGCTGATGAAACAATGGTCAGGAGGCTAGGAGATTTGGGTTGCATGGGTCAGTTCATGGGAGGAGTGACTGTTTTGCAAAGAAGCCAGGACTAAAATTATTGCCTGTGGACACAATCCTAGTTCTTTAAAACTAGCCATTGCTCCATGTGACCTCTTAGCAACTAGTTCAGAGAATGAATGAAGAGAGCAGGGATTTTTACTCTCTAATCTATTCTACAGAAATAGTTTGCTAGTAAAATAAAATCGAAAGTTACAGTAGGCCCTTATTATGGTGCATGGTTTCTGTTCCTGAAACCCCCATGAATGACAAAATCCATAGATGTTTAAATCAATAGATTTTGGAGCCTCTAACCCTCTAAACACAACCAGAGCTGTGCTCCAGTCGTGTCCAGAGGGTATTCTGATGGCCAAAAACATCACTTCTGGTTTTCAACTGAAGAGTGGAAGTGAGTGCTTTAGGTGGGAAGGTATTCCAAACATATTTGGATGGGAAAAGGTGGGCTCCCTGAGGAGGGGGAAGGGAGGGTTTCATCAACCCTCAACTCTCAAGTACTTGGATTCTCAACTCTGCAATTACTGAACCTATGGATAATGCGGGCCCACCTGCAATTAAGATATAGCACCAACTCCTGTGCACCTGGTATTAATACAGATCCCCTGTTGAAATGTATTCACAATGTAAAATTGTTGAATTGTACAAATAATTTCATGGGTATCGTTCTAAGGTACAAATGCCTCATCTGCATATTAGGAATAATCCTTAAATAAAATCTGAATTATTTTGTTACTTAAAGCAAACAAATAGATCTATATTTCACTAAAATAGCATTCTATTTTCTGACCAGAAAATGAAGGACAATATTTCCCTGTAATCTGAAGCTAGCACACATCTTTTTAATAGATAAAATGGTTCATTAAATTACTGAATACACTGTGGAGAAAAGTCACTAGCTTTTTAAGAACTAGAGTATTATGTTTTTGAAAAACAGATTATCACCTTTACAGGAAAAACACAAATGGAATATAGCTGCATACCTTTCATTTTTTGTGTGACAAAACCAAAGTAGCATTCACCTATAAGTTATGTATGGTGTGGAACATTTTATTCATTAGAAACTATCCAAATAGTAGAAATAAATTTTTAAAGATACCTAAAACAAACACGAGCTATGTCTACCAATAGTTTGTGGGACCATCAAGTTTAGAGTGTGGCTAGAAATCAGAGAGCCCTTTGTGAATGTGAAAAGTGCTTTCCTGTGTGAAGACATCCCAGAAGGGCCCAGTGTATACATGACTGGATTCTGACCAGACTGCTCCAACTATCAGTGGCTGGGGACTATCACATCATCATCACAGTGCCCTGCTCACAATGCCCTGCTAACCTCTGGGTTTATTTCTGTGTGATAACTTCAATATTATAGGTGTAATGAGATTAAAGCACTGCTATGAATATAGACAGGGAAAAAACTCTAATAAAACCAATCCAGCCAGACGTTGCAAACCAATTATTCTTGAGCCGATACTGTAGTGGCATGCATTCTGCAAATCCTCACCGCCCTTTTCAGCACTTTTTTTTTTTTTTGCAGGAATACAGTTTATAGATAGGAATTATTCGCACTTGGTTAAGGTAACCAGCCATCATACTGGTGACGGAGTGGGAAGGAAGTATAAACTATCCCAGGCATAAAAACACAACAGGAAGTGTCAACTGGTTGCCTTAGCAATGGACATTCCATCCTCCTACCCATTCACAATGGAGGCAATGCCCAGGCTTCACTGCCCTCAATGGTATCAAATAGCCAATCAAATCTGACATTTATCATGATGTAATAAGGATTACTACGTGCTACCTGGTTGGCTAGGTCTACCCTTAGAAGAATTAGAAGCAAGAAAACAAACGAAAATGGCAGTAAAGCAGCAGCAGATCTGGGCTACAAATAAATGCAAAAATGTAGCTGAAGCACAGTGACTAAGTTAAGTGGCGTTCCTCCTTTAAAGTCAATTTTGCCCACCAACGTTTTCACATGTGAAAATTCAGTGCAGAACTAAAATAAATTTACATATTTATATTTAAGGCCATCACTCAAGGCGGTTTACATGGGCAGACTTTATTCAGAAACCTGAAGGTTTTTACAATTTATACAGAAATGTTCTATCTTTCAAGAACTACACACATACAGATGGATCTTTCTGGATTTAGTCCTTCTTTCTGGCCACCCGTTTGTCTTCTTGCTGGCTGACAAATGGCTTCCCTGCTCCCACCAGAGAAGCGGCTGAACTTCGGCACAACTCCCCCTCACACAAGGCAGCCGAAGCTCAGCTGTTAATCAGCCGCAATTAACGAGGTCTGCCGCTCTCAGAGACTTCCGGCTGTCCCGAACTGGCGACCTTCAGATCTTCAGCTCTTATCTTCAGGCAAACGGAGGCATTAACCCTCTCGACTAAATCTTCTGCCCATTTTATGCCCATTTGATAAAATTAACATTTTATCATTCATACTGTAATTAACACATTTTGAAGTAACCCTGATCAACCGAAAGTACATATATACATGAGCAGCCCAATCCTATTCTGCCCAAGCGCTGACGCTACAACTGCTGCGTGCTGTAAAGCATGTGTGTGCCACCCAGGGCGTAAGCTGCGGTGACGGGGGAGCCTGCACCACCCTGCCGACATTGCAATTGGACTCCTGGCTGCTGCAGAGACAAGGTAAACACCAAAAGACGCAGGTGTGGAGGAAGGCAGAGAGAGGTGTGCTTGGGTGTGGGGACCAGCCTGGGAGGGGGGGGGGTGTAACCAGTGGAGGCCTCTTCCGGCGAATCTTATCCCCTTTCCTGGGCTTGAAAGCCTGACTTGGGGCTTCTCAAGTCTGCAACAGCTAAAGAGAAGGCCCATTGAACAGGCTGGGACTTTACTCGGGATAAGGGGACAAATGTCCTCTCAGTTCCGAGAAGAACTGCAGCTTGCTGAAATCCAGCACAGAATACAGTGGTCGTTGTTTGGCGCAGGTGTTTCTGCGCTAGATAGGATTGGGCAATGAGTCACATGGGGGCTACTTGTCTATACTGACTGTAGTGTGTGTGTATGTGTGAATTCCACCACCATGTCAGTAAGGTTAATCACAATAATGTTTGCCACTCACAGGACCATACTACTACTACTACTACTACTACTACTACTAATACTACTACTACTACTACTAATAATAATAATAATAATAATAACCACAGTACTCTAATACCACAGCCAGATGGAGGAATACAACAGAAAAAGAACTCTCATGAAGATTGTGATGTTTGAAGATGATCAAAATGAGACTTGCATTTGATGCAGAACATAAAACTGTTGATCAAAATAAATGGAAAATACCTTGTATAGAAAATTATGCTTAATGTCAAGAACAAACTCAAAACATAAAAATAATCTTGATTGATGAAAAAACGGAAAATAAAATGCTGCTAAACATAAATTGCTGAGCAGTAATAAAGCACAAGCCAGTAAGATACTGGCTGAAGTAAGATACTTTATTAATGGCTGCACCCAAAAACCTAATAGCACACAAAAAACAGTCTTGCAAAGGAATTCTAGCACCATGATAACAGAATAGTCCAATCTCCTTTACTCACTTTAGAACAGCTCATCTCTCTCTCTCTCTCTCTCTCTCTCTCTCTCTCTCTCTCTCTCTCTCACACACACACACACACACACACACACACACACACACACACACAGAGAGAGAGAGAGAGAGTGAGAGAGAGAGAGAGAGAGAGAGAGAGAGAGAGAGAGAGAGAGAGAGATGGAATAATAACAATAGGTTCTTCAAAACCCAATCGCATAAGGATTCACACCGTAAGGATTAATCATACAGACAGCATATGAGTAAAACGTCTGAAATAAAGTGCTAGGAAATTTCAGTCGCTAGTTACATCCATACTTAACATCACACCAAACATGTACAGTACACTTTTTTTAAATCATTGTGACTCATAAAAAGAAAACTCTCTCCAACATGGCGCATTTGAATATATTATGTTAACTCTTATCAGTTTTCATACATCATCCTTTACCATGGATTCACAGCTGAAAATTACGCAAGCCATAAATTAGCTTTAAACAAGCTTTGAATCAGGCTCGAGCTAGTTTTCAAATTAAAGAGTCGTCAGTATATTACAAGGTGCTGTCATTTTATTACCCCAATCAATTCTGTGTGGCCTGAGGTATAAGGAAAATGGATGCTGTCTTCATTTGCAAAGGGTTTATCTCCTGCACCAGGCTCTGAACTACTTGACTGCAGTAATGAATTGGGAACCAGTTACTAACAAAGACTTTTCAAAAAGAGAAAAGCAAAAGATAGTAATTCCTTTTTAGAGTTGCAAAATGGAAAAAAAAAGTCAATTCTTGAAAGAAATAGCATGAAACCATAAAGCAGAAATCCTTCAGAAATTCAAAATGGAAACTGTTATTTCCATTTAAAACAATATAAAATTCCAGCTTGCATTCTATTCTTACAGTATTGCTTACTAAAGTATTTCTGAAGGACGTAAATGAAAATCTGGTCTACTGTACACCATTACAAAATTGTTCTGATCAAAGTATGGAAGTGTTACTATGTTTTGATTCCCTTATACTAAGGACAGTGTAACAATACAAAGGAAGTGTACATTTCTAGCTAGTATTCAAGTTAAATTAGACTGCGGGGGCAAGGAACAGAAGTACACATGAACACATTTACACGCTTTGTGTTGAAGTAGTAATGTTCAAAGGAAAACTTGCATGGGATAGTATGCAAGGCATATGATCATCACAAGTTTCCACATTTTCTCTCTGCACATTCTATTTCAGGATTCAAAAGGTAAAATGTTCAGTAGGCATATTAGTGTTCAGACACTGGCTAGTCATGTTTCTAGTTATGTCTGAAGTGCATTTTCCACTCTAAATATGATTGTTTGGAAAGTACCAGTGTCTTTAGTATCTAAACAAGATAGGGCCTTCACCTGATCCAATGAGGCTTTTCTTAATGTTCTTATGTTCAGTATTACAGCCATGGTATAACTTTTAGCCTGGGTTAAATGTATATATTGTATAAATCATCACTGCATATGAACTCTATGTAAGGGAATAGTTTTTTTTTTTTTTTTAGTTCAGTCACACTATTTTCATTTTTTCCATATGGAGAAGACTGGGGGCCGAATCCCATCCAATGTTTCAGTTCTGACGCAGCCGCAATGCATCCCTGAGGTAAGGAAAGAAATGTTCCCTTACCCTGAAGAGGCCTCAAGGCCTCTGTGACTATGGCACGCCACAGAATGCAGCACATGCTCTGTTGGCACGGCTGCACTGGTGCGGGAAAGGTGGATACGATTGGGCCCTTAATGGCTTAAATCTTCCACTACATAATTACAACATGAGACTTAGGTTGGATACTGCTGATATTCTTTACACATTGGCACGGGTACATGGGCCCCGTGCACATTGCAACAATATGGGGACCTGATTGGCTGACTTACTTTGGAGTAAGCATTCCTAGGATTGTGCTGTAAAGCTGCGAACCTAAACATACCTACTTGCCAGGAACAGACAGAAACCTGGAGCTAGTGTTCCAGCAGCAGAGCCTGCTTTACAGCAATTGTAAAAACCACTATAGCCATGCATGAAACCAGGTGCTGTCAGAGCACCAGTGGAGGGGCCCACTGAGCAGTGCCTGCTAATGACGGTGAGTGGTTGTTGGTGGTGAGGACAGGAGTCCTGCTAGGAGGTGGGGGGGGCACTGGTGTGGGCAACCTATGCTGGATGCGATCTCTTTCCTCACATCCCAACACGTCCCAGTTCTCCCCTCAGAATTAACCCTTACTTCTTTGGACCGCCCCCTCCCTGGGGCAGGTAGTTTTTTGCAGCTGCATTGACAGGGGTGGGCGGGTGGCTAAGAATAGGATCAGGCTGTAAGACTCAGAAAAACACACACAAAACAGTCCTTTGTACACACTCCAAAGCTTATGAAAATGGAAGCCAGACTTCAATTTATACCTTTCAGTCGCTGCTGGTATATTTGAAACTTGACATTCAATTTACAGTGAGCATTTTGACTGACTTTTTTTAAAGACACATCACTCCAAAGTCTACCTCTCCACACCCAACTTTTATTACTACTTCAGGGTTGCTACATTATACTGTGATATTAACAATGGTACAGTTATTTGAAGTCAATCCTCTCTTTGCATAAACGTCCTATAACACATGTTACTCATACCCTTCATTCTAGGCTTATTTAGAAACAGATTTGCCCTATAAGGTTGAAACGTATCAGGTATCCGACAGACAAAGCCATCCTGCTATAAAATTGATTTAATGCAAGCTCGCTGACTGTTCCAATGCCATTTAGTTGTAAACTGCTAATACAGATCCTATTATTAATACAGTGGAAGCCTAACACAAAGAATATTTTATTACATCTAAGTCAGCAGCATTAAAATTGGGCCTGTTTATTAAAAAGGAATGAACAGCCCAGCTACCACAGTTTAAGGGGCAAAATTAATCAGCAACCTTTTGCTGAGCTCACAGTAACTGAAAGGTCAAAATCAGTGCTGCTTCAAAAGCAGGAAAATTCTTCAAGTCTTTTCTTTGTAAATTAAAGGTATTGGAAATTATGAATAGTGTTATTCTGCCAAAGTAACTGGAAAAGCTTTACAATGGGCTCTGCCCATCGCTGTACCCATCCAACACAGGGATATATCTATTATATCAAATATCCCTGTGTATTCAATTCTCTTTTTTTACAACTCCCCAATACTCATTACTATCATTACCATATTAAATACATTTTTTTTGCTGTACTCCTCTGTTCAAGGATAGTTTTATATTCCAGTCAAAAACAAACTGTTCCACAAATGGCACTAGGGCCCCAATCGTTACACAGAGTGACAATACAAAAGCCTCCTGTCTTAGCTAGAGCTCTAGAAAGCTTCATACTGCAGGACTGTATAGAGGTCACAAAGGAGTGATAGTAATTAATATACATTGAGAAATATTACTCATGCTACCTTTGAACATATGCAGCTTGTAAACATTGTCGAAGCACTTGATGCTTCAATCTGTTTTTCAAGTTATGTTTTAAGTAAGAAGCTGCTAAGTTAGTAACTTTTCATCACTAAGTATTACAAGGGTTCCCCACACTTCCCCACTATACTTTATGATGCTATTTGGTGCATATAAACTTTTCAAGGCAGTAGATGCAAAATATGCAAGACTCTCCAAACATACCCAAAGGAGTTTTCAAGCCACTGAACCACATAATCACTTTCATCCTTTACCAAAGATATGTTTAGTGAAAAGCTAGAGATAAACTTAATTGCTGCCAGAATTTAACAATGCAGTGTACGTCTTCAGGATTTAGAGAAGATATTTTTAAAGCCAGCTACAAAAAAGTCACAAAATACTTGTGCAATCTCATGGGAGGGTTAATTATAATATACTTAAAATTATATTCTCACGTTAACTATTTGTGGAACCAACTTTTCAAAAGGAGGAAGCTGTCAAGAGGAGTAAAAATGAAGGAACAAGTACCTGTGGCTCTTTCCCCTTCTACTAGTCTTGCCTTCCTACTACATTAGGCAGCTGATAGCACAAAATATGCTAAATCACAAAGGTTCTACAAACAGCTGGGGGTCTGGAATCAGTTTTGGATTTAGGCACACACCTTTTATTTAGATACAAACGCATAATGTTTATATCCATTCAGATGAAACCAGGCAATTGTTTGGCTATTCGGTCACTATTTGTCTTACCAATATTGGAATGTCTTGATCCTTCTTGCATCCTTCCCCTAGTTAATCCAGAGTAACAACTGATAAAGAAACTACTACACTCATATCAGAAGCAATAGGATAATCCTGGAGCAATGGAATCTCAACTGCATAGTTTTAAATACAAATTAGTCCGCAGTGTGAATGCCAAGGAGCAATGTTCAGTCTTCAGAATCAGCTATTAGGGATTGTGCACTACACTTTCCAAACAGAGATGCCAGGTGTGTTTTTTTTTTTTTAAAGGCTGTTGGAAGCTGCTTTAGGGCTCTTTCTATCTCCTGGATCAATTTGACACTTCCAGACTTTTTGCCAAGGGATCTATGCCTTTAGTCAAATACTTACAGGGATTAACCAAAGAGAATTGCTATACCGGTTCCTCTCTCAATTCAAATGAGACTGATGATGAGCATCAGACCAGTTATTTTGCTGCAGCTTTTGAACCATCATCACTAGTACTGTAGAGGACAAAGGTCTTTTTCTTTAAATCAGCCTAATTTCCAGTACAGGCTGACCCACTGAAAAATACATGGCTGGAAATGTTATAAAAAGATTAAGAAAGATCATGGCTATGATGTATATAACACATTATATAGTTTTCTGAGATATGAGGAACATTTGCCCATGTAATGTTTTCTGAGGTCTAACATTTTGGAACCCCCTTGAATACAACATCTTGTACGTTTGTGTCTTCCCATGCCTTTCCCAAACACTGCAATTCCGAAAGCCTGACACTTGGGAAGACTACTGATGTTGTATATATTTTACAAAAACTGGTGTTTTGTAGCAATTAACAGTTTTTGAGGAGCAATAGAGTCATATCTATTTTTCCCAAAGCCTTGTTCTATTAAAAGTCAATATGTACTCTTGTAATTAAGTAAATAATAACCAAGCTTTGCAATCACAGGCTGTTAATAGAAAGTAGTAATGGTGAACTACAATTGGTTGGCAAATTTCTTTATCATTCTATTATCAGCATGAGACCTTAATTATGAGTACACTATTTAAAAGCATGTAAACTAAAGCATCTTCCAAGTAAGTCAATTAAAGACATGGATTTGAATGCATTTTTTAGTTTATCTATTAAACTTGATGAATGAACGGCTAAGCAGGTGATACCATTATGAGGAAATAAGCTTCCTTTACAGAGGGCTGCATCCAATGGTCACCTCCTTCCAAAAGAAGTATTTCCTCTGAAGGAAACCTTTGGATATAATTTTATAGACATGAGCCGAAGAAGAGCTGCTGGACACAGGTGGCATACATCTAATGCAGCAACCCAAGGGGAAAAAAAGATGAAAACTAGAGTAACAGAATGCAATACAGGTCCCATGTTAAGTACCAAGGATGAAGATTTGTATCAGGAGATAGGGACACACTGGAACAGGGAATCAACAACTTAGGACAAAAGGTAGTGGGTTTGGTCTTTGGGCTTTTTGATCACTATGCTGTTTGATCAACTCAGCTTGATTAGCAAAAATTGTAAGTGATTCCAATTCATTTGTCTATATACTGTCTGTAGAGACCCAGAGTAGTGCAGTGGTTCAGTAGTTGGACTTGGACCTGGAAGATCCAGGTGAAACTCCTGCTCAGCCACGTTTCCTGGATGACTTAGCGCACTTGACAAACTAAACTGCAGTGCTCCCCTTAATGCATTTAGAGAATTTATGAATACACTGGAAATTCTGCAGAGTAAAATAAATTAATAGGCCTAGCTTTCTGTAGATGCAGCGTGCCTCTATGACATGACTTATCATGCTTGATTTTTTGGTTTTGTGTTGTTGTTTTTTCAAGTATCACTAATTCCAAGTACCATCTTTTACAGGTACCACTTCTGGTACCACCAATTCTAGGCTTAGCCCATAGTTGGGGTTTCACTCTGCATTCGCCTTACCCAAACCATGTCTTTTATAAGGACCAGGCAGCTGCATAATCACAATTGACACTGCTACATGGCAGGTTTGAGGATTGTCAGCTTTCCTAGGCAGATCAGAGCATGGTCCATCTATTCTGGATCTGAGCTACCGCTCTACTATCAGTTCTTGGGATGTCAGGTCTTCAGTTCAGTTTGGTGTGGGACCTAACCAGCTAACGACCCATCGGTTCCTTAGTTGGTAGATATATCCTTAGGAGGGAGGGGGCTTCCTAAAAGTCTTATGAAGTCTTGTGGATTTAAATCACAAATCCAAGGAACTGCCAGAGAATAGTAAACATGGGCTTTTTCTCATCTATGTGTTCATTTCTCTTATTTTATTCCCTGAAATTTAGGCTGATATAGGTAAGAAGTGCTCTCACTCTGACTTGGCTTCTGCCATCCTGTTGCAAAACGTAACTTCTGTGCTGGTACAAGAAAGGCGCAATATGTTCTCACCCAGTTCACTGCAATTGCCTCTTGGTTTTAAACTACCCTACATGCACAATTATCCCAAGGATTTGTGCTCTTATATAGTGCATATATTTTTATATATAGTATATACGAACTTATATAGTGCATAGGGATATGGTGGTGCTGTGGGTTAAACCGCTGCTGCTGGGTTTTCTGACTGGAAGGTTGGGAGTTCGAGACCATGTGACAGAGTGGGCTCCAGTTGCTTTTCCCAGCTCCTGCCAACCTAGCAGTTCAAAAGCACCTAAAAATGCAAGTCGATAAATAGGGACCACTTCTGTGGGACGGTAACAGCGTTCCGTGCGCTATGGCATATAGTCATGCCAGCCACATGACCAGGAAGCTTGTCCTTGGACAAACACTGGCTCTACAGGTTTAGAAATGGAGATGAGCACCGCCCCCTACAGTTGGTCACGACTAGACCATTTGGTCGTGGGGAAACCTTTACCTTTCTATAGTGCATATAGAGTATACTGCCATAATGCAAAATTACACTTCGATTAATGCTCACTAGCATTATTTTAAAAAACTATTCAGGCATTCATGTGGAAGTCAATGTATATAACTTCGTCAACAATTGCTCTCATTTGTAATGCATAATAGATATCTAATTTTACATGTTTTAACAGTTACCTGATACTTGTTTTTCATTCCATCCACTTCACCCTATATTCAACACATAAGGTATTTTGCAGTTAGTAGAAGTTAAAAGCACAGGGCAAGATCCAGTTAAGTACTTTTAAGCTGTATTGATTTCAACAGGAGAGAGTAAAGCACATACTTAATCAACTCCAAGCAAAGCATCAAGATCCTAAAATGGCGAAGCACTATTAGACAGAATCATCAGTAGAGAATAAATGCACCATCCTAATATATCATAGCATGAAAGAACGAGCATATAAATTGCCAGTCAATGTGACAAGAAAGGAGCGAGTGCCAGCAGAAAGTTGTTGTTGTTTTGCCAAAAAGAAACCCACTACAACCCAAAATGAGATGCTAAATATTTCTGCTGAGTAGTGTGTCTAGAAAACGGTGAAACAGTTTAAACTATGAAAACAGTTTTCTATTGGCCAGGAATAAACCAGGTTAACCTTCTCCAGATTAACCTTCTCCAGGAGCTGGTTCCCAGATCCTGGGAGCCAACACAATTCAGGGACTATAATGCACATTATCCTCCATGAAGAGAAGGTATCTGGTTTTGTGTACTTTCTAATTGTTTGTTTTCATTATAAGCTGTCTGGTAACTATTTTTCATGGGAAGGAGGGTGTAAATTTGAAAAAAAACAATCAGGATTCAACCTTGATGTGGGATGTAAGAGCAGGTTGACTAAAGTCCTGCCTCAATGCGGACCTTACTGAGAGTGGAATCCTAACCTGGAGTTAGGCCGGAACAGTTAGGTCAGCAAAGTTTGGCCAGCAGTTTGTTTGGACCACTCTCGGAGTCAGGGAGGATGGCACACATCTGTGTGCTGGCCTCTCTGACTCCAAGAGTGGTCCAAACACCCTTTACGGTGGTGCTACAGGCCATGATGAGTGGTGCAACCTCCTTATTTTAGGCTACCTCAGAATGCCAGGTGCAAGGGAGTGGCAAAAGGATGCAGGCATCTTGTTGTCTTGTGTGCTCCCTGATGCATCTAGTGGGCCACCGTGAGATACAGGAAGCTGGACTAGATTGGCCTTTGGCATGATCCAGTGCGACTCTTCTTATATTCATATGTACTAGGTCTAGGTTAACGAAGTTCGAAAGGAGACTCTCCTATTGGATAGCACTGTTTTGGTTAAACCATTGTTGAGTATCCAACACAGCTGTGATAAGGATGTTGGAAAATGACTATACGCTGATTCCAAAGCAGCTCTTTGTCACCACCCAGCACCATTACATGACCACATTACATGACCACCATTACATGACCACATGTGCAGTGAGTATGGTACACCATCACTGAATGAACAACTAGGACACATTTTCCCATTCACAGAACTTATGAGAAATGTACATTCGTCTATGGAAAAAAATGACAGAAATATGTTATTACTGTTTAGTTTGTTTAGACAACTAACTCCTTCAGCCCAATCCTTTTGAGAATTGGACTGTTGGGTGGAATATGTTGCAACAGTGGAAGGTCCTTCGGCAGTTGCAAAAAGGTCACTGATGGTGCGAGCAACGCTCTACCAGTGGCAATTTTGTACATGCTGCAAACTACAGTAGTATTGCAGTGCCACTGCTAGTTCTCTCCACACCCAAAAAGGGGGTGAGCTGGGAGAGGGTGAAACTGGGTGGGAGGGAATGGAGCAGGGAGGTGGCAAGAGGGGAGATAAGGCAGCAAACCTAGGTATACAGGGTGTTTCATCCCTGGATGGCTTTCTACTGTGCTCATGGCTGGCAGGTGCTTCCTACTTTTGCTGAGAGGTGTTCAAAAAAGAAAGAAGAAGAAAAAAGGATGAGTTCATTTTTAAGACATGTTTTATGATCCTGATTGTGCACAATACCTACCCTAAGCCAAGAAATCTTTCCCTTCAACCACTAACTATTCCTTGTTTTAAAAAGCACCCTTTATTCCCAGATAATGGTCTAAAGGTGCCTCAAATTGTTCCATCTCTGAAACCAAACAAGTTTGGGCTTCACAAATAGTCGTTATTAGAAGACCACCTTAGAAATGAATAAGTTAATATATACAGAAAATGACATATTACTCTGTAAAATTTCTCTCTTATTCAAAAATTAGAACCCGGTTATTCTGTTCCAAATTGCAGAGCTCCCGCCTTCAAATCACCCTATCAACAGTTTCTGTCCAAGACGTTTTTAGACATATGATCTGTGGCCATCTTCTTATTCCACTGGATTTGAAAAGAGTGGCTAACAAGTTTAGACTATTGTACTAGGGTTAGATTGGCAAAAATGGGGAGGTCGAAGTACAGTCCAACACTTTTTTTTAAAAGAAAGATTAAGTCTAACTTACAAATAAAAAAATATAAAATATATGGGTAGCACATAGGAAATGGAATTGAATAGGAGCTTTCACGCAACATGGCAACTGTGACACAGGGCTTAAAACACAGGTATGCAGAAACTGGTGCATGAAGCACTATCTCTTTCCTAAGCTTCTCCTTTTTTCTGTCTCTTTGTGTAAGAACAACATGCTTCTATTTTTATAGTAATACATGTTGGGATATAGGAAGTTAGTTTTTATGAGCAATCTAAGAAAAAGCAATCTCTTTTCCCCATGCATACTGTTATGTTAAATACTACCAACACCAAAACACTGTATAGATTTGGCAAGATCACTACCTTTTGACTTTTAAAGTATTTTGAAAATATGTATTGCACGAGGTCAATATATGTTTTGGTGTAACAAAACACCAAAGAATTGATGTTAACGCTTCAGAACAGTTTCAGTGCACTTTAAAAGTAAAAAAAAAATGCAATGGAATAAAATCCAATAAACCAGCAAAGCCTAAATTCTTCTAAGACAGATCATGTGAATGAAAACAAATGGGAAAATAATTAAAATAACATCTTATGAATTGATGAATATTTATCCTTTCTTGTTAGAAGCTCAAGTAAACTTGTTCTGTCAATGTAGTGAAAGACTCTCTGCCACACAGAAATTGCATTGTGAGCTAAAGAAACCAGATATTTTTTGCTTTTCTAACATCAACAGTGAATGCAAAATACTGTTTGCCCTGGCTAATGTGTCATGTACTCACAGCCCCAGATGTTCTGCCTTCTGGCAGGAACAGCCCTTTATGCCTGATATAGCAGTAAAGACAGATGAAGTGCAGTATGATCTGTAGTAGCCCAAATGTGGGCTTGGATGTTTGGACATATTGCCTGCAGGGATACACGGCCCATTTAGTGAGGCTGCTCAGTCTAGAGTAGACAGAAGGGCAACCTGGACCAAAGACTTCTCTGCTTCAAGTGTTATCAACAGACTCGATCCAAATAAAGGGATAGGGTTCCCTATCCCCATACCTGTTACATTCAGTTTGAACTAGGATTCTTTGCTGTTAGCTGAGAGGCCCTGGAAGGAATTTGAATAATCTCCTTGACTGGCAAAATAGGATTCTGGGATTTTGCCTTCTTCATAGCATATTGATACGTTTCTGTGTACAGATTACAAAGTGTAGTCTGTTTCATGCTGAGTATGTTTCACAACTGGCACTTGGGAATTAGACAATGACGATAGTGCAAGTGGGGCTAAGAGGGGATGGGCTCCCTTATAAACACACTTAAGGGGTCTCAAGAGTTTGGATACACCAGCACAATCCCAGGCAGCACAAGAAACTCACATTCTTCAGTGCCTTGTGCTACTAAATCTAGCAGACTGGCTGGATTAGTTTCTTTGGTCTGTAACTCGGACTGCCAGTAATATCATAATGCCGCCACCCAGCTTACATCAAATGAGGCAAGATGTAAGTGACAAGATTTGTGAGTCTGTTTTACAACCCAGAAGACAAGGGGCACCACTTCTGTTCTTTCTCCCCGTTTGTTCCCCACTGTGGACATAAACTATTCCGTAAGATATGTAGTGGCTTATTATATGCATTCACAATTTAATACCTTCAGAAAGAATTGTATTTGTATACAAACAGAAGTAAACTACGTACATGCCTCCAGCTAGTATCGCATCTCACAACAATCTGGTAATGATCCGTTACATACTCTTTGCAAAGAACAGCTAGTAAAATAAGGGTAAAAGGATGGGCAAGGAATATTCAGTGTAACTTACATGGTCCTTATTTTGTCTTTTTATTACAATGATCCTTGATGTCAAAATTTGATTGGAAGAGGCCCTTCAAATCATATGTGTTAATCCCCTCCCAGTGCTTTCAACTAATAATTATGAATGAAACAAAGTTGCTTATCTGTAATAGACATTGTCTACACAAAGCTATATACTGCATATTAGATGGTTAAATGAACTAGCTAATGAGTGGGAAAGGTTTTTAAGGCACAGTCAAACACTTGAAATAGACTCCCTTGCTCTCTACAGGTATACCTGAACTGCTGACAGGTTTGCATATAGGTGAGGCTCTTCAGTTCTTGACACTGATTTTAAAAGGATTTTCAGCAAAATGGCCTGTTTATATGACATCACAAATAAATCCTGGCTATACAGGTTGTGCCTTGGCATCCATGGGAGTTCCATACCTGGAACTCCCGCAGATGACGCAAACAGAAGATAATCAAAACGGCAGTCTGACCCACAGAGACCCTCCCAGACGCAGCCAGGGACGCACGTCTCCCAGCCTCTCCATGACTGAGAATGTCTGCAGGACAGGTTTAACAGGGACTTCCAGTTTTTGTGGTGGCTCAAATTTGCAAGTCCTCAATCTGTGGATAATGAGGACCTACTGTACGTTCATAAATGGTGGCTGCAATCCTATCCACACTTCCTTGGAAGTAAGTGCCATTGAAGTGCGTAGTGCCCTGAGTACATGCACAGATGTGAACTTTTTAGTTGCAATTCTTATTTGGAAATGTAGCCTCTCAAACATAGTGATACTTACTTCATAGTAAACATGCACATGATTGTGCTGCGACTTATACACACTTGACAGCTGCTGCTTTGTGATACTTATCTACTCAGCATCATGATCCAAAAATTGCCATACTTTTCCATTTAAAGTTACCAACTCTGTAAAAACAAGACTTCTTTCTTCTTTAAAGAAAGGAGGCAAGGTTATAGAAATAGCTATATTCAGTTTCATGCAGTATTAAAAAAAAAACATTTTTTTTTTCAATGTTGTTGAGATGAGAAAGCTTGTCAGACCTCTGTGGTAAGAATCACCCATTCCATAAAAGTGACACTATTACTAGCAGAAAAGAGGCTGCCCTTGTGCCCTGAAGCAAAGTCACTGTCATTTTTTGACAGCTGGGGTAATACGGGAATATGTTACACTTGTGGGGAAATAACTTGACAAGATTGCAGGAGAGTTGGATGGCAAATTATGAATAAAACGTAGGTAGGCGGTATGAATGAGACACACAATATTTTAATCATATTTACTGCGTCTAAATAAAAGAATTTGCCCTCATCTGAAACAATCACATTACTTTATCAAGAAACAATGAACAATCAATGGACTGCTATCACTGAATGTTGCATAATGCAGGCAGATTATACAAGGACAGCTATTAGAACTGGAGAAATACAATTACTTTTTTTGTGTGTTATATGCTTGTATGTGATAGCTTTCTAGGAGGCTAGTCTTTGGTAACAGCCTTGCACAGCTTACTTTTTCTTGACTGTATAAGCACAATGTAAATTTACAGTCAATAAGCAGTTAGGCAAAACAATATTCACTATCGTAATTGCTACAGTTTGTTAATTTACAGTAGAATTTACATTAGGCTGATGTTTGCCAATTTTATACCAAATGTTAACTTTTTCCTTATTAATTTACTTTTAGAAATTATACTTTTCAAATGCGATTTCTCCACTGAAAAGGAAAATGTCATATTGGCAAGAACCAAAAACGTAATGCTATTTCACTGCTTGAATATGAAAACAAAATTGCTGCACCATGCTGAAAGTGGGGGGAAAAACGTGTCGGCACTTCAAGCCTGCAATTCATTGAAGCGCAATTCTAACCTGGAGTTAGGCTGGCACAGTTATGGAGTGTGGTCTCAGAGAGTGGTCCAAATGTGCTTTACGTTGGCCCTTGGGCTGGCCAAATTTTGCTGGACTAACTGTGCCGGATTAACACAGGTTAGGATTGCGCCCTTATAAACACAAAAGTGAAGCAATCACAGCAAATTTCCTAGCATTATTTCCGACAGACATTCAAAGCATTTTTTGTGCAAGTTTTTTCTTGGAGCCATGATCCATGCAAAGAGCAACAGAAGGCTGCTTTGGTGATATGATGCTCACTTTCTCAGTGTCATCTGCAGCTGGAAAGCAGGCACAACTGGCCTTTGGAAGGGGGAGTGATGCTCTCCATTCAGGGAAAGCCAAATTCTATTGTGCATATATAGTCCCCTTTTTGGGTGGCTATTAGCCACCTGTAAGATTTGAGTACCAATGAAACCAGCATTCTCTGGACTGAGCACAAAGTCCTTGCAAAGCTCACAAACATCCAGAAGGTATTAAATGTACGCTATCCTAAATGTTCAAAAGACTAGATTTTAAAATGAAGGCAACTTTACATTCTTGCAAATCCACTTAGGGCGCAATCCTAACCTGGAATTAGGCCGGCACAGGTGCACCATCCCCCCAACTCTGGGAGTGGTCCAAATGCGCTTAACTCCAGGTTAGGATTGTGCCCTTAAAGTATTTTTCAGCAGGATGGATTCTGATCATACAAAATAACACAAGTGATTTTCAAAATGTTTTCAAAGTTTCCTAGAAACATTATCTTAAAATGACAGAATCACAAGGAGTCCTTACACATCAATTTTTTATTACTATTTGCTCATTCAGATATCATGACTAGCCTATGCTGAAAACAATGCACACAATCTAAGGTTTTGTCATCTCAAGGATATGCAGCCTTCCAGAAGTAATGCTGTTGGTACAACTCAAAAACCAGGGTTGCAATCCTGAACACATTTACCTGGGAGTAAGCTCAAATAAAAAAATGATACTTACATCCATGTAAACAGTATAGGATTGTGCTGTAACATCCATGTAAACAGTATAGGATTTGTGCTTTTAAATCATGCTAAAGAAAATCTATTTCATTTTAAGGGCAGCCCAGAACTTGAGATCAGTTTTAATTTGATTCAATTTAACTGAACTGATATTTAAAAGATGTCCAGGCCAAAGTGTACAATTAATTATTCTATGCCAATCTTTGTATCTAACGGAAGATTGAATTCATATATAGTAGACTTTGCAGCACATAACTAATTTCTCATTTCATAAAATTGCCATGCAATATTTTGCCATTTGTTTTTCAGTTTGCTATAAGTAGTGATCTCAAGTTTAGAAAATAATAAATAATGTAAATATAGCATATGAATAGCCTTCCTTTATCATTCAATTACATCACCAATTACAACAGTAACAAAAAAAAGTAAATACATGCATTAAGAGATCTCAGGTATGATCACGATAACAAATTATATTCATCATATTTTTTCAGTTAAATTTCCAGTGTCTGTTTAAATGTCTTTACCGAGTAGTGGAAAACAGATTAACCATAAACTAGACTATATGAAACCTGGGTTCTTTCTAGTAAAATGGCTTAGTAATATCATACGATTCAGAGTTTACAACACAAATATTAATTGCAAAACAGTGTAAAAAATATACTGTTAAATGTAGACAAACATTTCAAACAAAATTTTCAAATTAATTTTTAGTAAGTGATACATAAATAAAATATTTTCAGGAATAGTCAGCTACTGATTACAAAACCAATTAAAAGTGCAACTTCTTGTTAGCACAGTGCTTTGCTTGTTAGCACAGAAAGCATCTGCAGATTTCCTTGGGGGTAAGGGAACATCAGCTCCCTTACCCCATGTCGCCCTATAGCAACCCCAATAAGTCTAATTTGGATCTGCGCCCGCACTTCCCAGCTCAGGAAGGGGTATAAGATTTGGGAACAGTCTCTGCTGCCATCTCCAACTGTGTCCTGGGCCCAGCCCACCTCACCACCTCCCCCTGCCTGGTTCCTCCCCCTGCCTGCCTCCCCCCACCCAAAAAGACTTCCTGCCACCCAGTGGGATAACGTACCGCCAGGAGCTCAGGGGTAATATCCTTACTGCACTGAGGCCAAGCACTGATTGGAGCTGGCCTCTCCACTCGCCAGTGCCTGAGTGTCTTATGACACCTGGAGCTGGTGGTAAGCTTGAAGCACAGGCGATAAGCCTACAGGATCGGGCTGTAAGTCCTTTAAAAACACACACGCACGCACGCACGCACACTCTGTGTTCGCATACAAACTCAAGGTGAGTCACTGTGAAATACTTTCTAATTTTTGACCTGAATTTCACAAGTCTCATATGTACTTACTTTGGAAGATGTAGAATCACACTCTTGACAAATCCATCCATAGCCGGTTTGCTTGGGAGACTTTTTCAAGGGAGGGTCCAAACAACCAAAATGATAACAGAGTCTGCATTCATCACACCTGTATTAGAAGCAAATTTAATTTTTTAAAAAAAATATTCCGCATTGAGCTGATATAAGCATTTCAACACAACGTGCACATTCCACACAAACATGTTTTAATTTTAGAAAAGTTACCAATAAAGATAGTTCAAATCAAGAAGAACAAAATACTAAATTTCTTTACAGTTTTTTTAAAAACTTGTTTTATTAATGAAAGCAGGAAAACAAAGAAAAGTGTTACAGCTTAGAGGTGTTTGTTTCTGGTGAGTTTACAGCCTAAGTTATATTGATCACAATGGGCTCACTTCTGAGTAAATATCACTTTTCAAACACCTCTACTTATTATATAATCTGCAGTTTCTGGTCTACAAGGCTAATAACATCAGTTGCATACTTTGATTTAACCAAACATTCAAAAAATAAATTCAGATTTCAGAGATGGAACAGATTTCAGAGATGGTTTCAGAGATGGAACAATTTGAGGCACCTTTTGACCATTATCTGGGAATAAAGGGTGCTTTTTAAAACAAGGAATAGTTAGTGGTTGAAGGGAAAGATTTCTTGGCTTAGGGTAGGTATTGTGCACAATCAGGATCATAAAACATGTCTTAAAAATGAACTCATCCTTTTTCTTCTTCTTTCTTTTTTGAACACCTCTCAGTAAAAGTAGGAAGCACCTGCCAGCCATGAGCACAGTAGAAAGCCATATATGTATTATTTTTACAGCTTATATAGAAATATAGGAACCGTAGATAATAAAGACAACCACACCCATATACTATTTTGACCATCTCCTAGCATAATGTGGCTAGGAATCAGAATAGTGAAAGTACTTGTAATGTATTGTAAGTTTTGAAGATTTTCACAAGTTTAAACTAGCTTCTCAAGTTTGTCACAGGACCCACCGTGGATACCTGAAACCATGGATACTGGGGACCCTTTTTAAAGATAACGGAACATTAGTTGTTTTGCTGCAATACAGTAAAGAAAAAGAAATGTGTTTAATGTTCCCCTATCTTTTTAATAGGTGTCCCAGTATCCGTGGATATCGAATCAGTGGATACCAGAGTACACCTGTAGTCCATTTCCAGATTGTATCTTTATATTTCCAGATGCTGACTAGAATGAAACACGCTGCATAATGCTAGGCATCATACATTATATTTAGCAGGTGGGGAACAACTGTCCCTATTCATGGCAGCAAAGTATCTTGTCCAGTGGCTGTTTAATGGCTCTTGATTCTTTTTTTTTTTTAAAGCTCATTTATTTTGCTATACAAATGCTGTTGCAATTGTGTAGAAATGCAATATACAAGTGTTTTAATAACAACGGTATATATATATTGAAGCTGCTATAGCAATTAGAATCAGGCTGTAAGATTTCAGGCTTCAGTGACAAAAATAGCAAAAAAAAAATGTGCTCACATCTAAAATGTAAGTTCAAGTGTGTGTCTATCCATAGGTATGCACATGTGAAACCTGAACAGGCCATGACTCTGTAACCCAAACTTGTTCCTCTGAACAGACAGCCAATTAACAGTGCAATCCTAACCTGCGCTGGAACAGGCAGGCCGTCTGGCCTGCACTGTATCTAACGCAGGCTCATTTCCTTCCAAGCTTGCCGTGGGGCAATGGGACATTCGTTTAGCAGGTGCGGGTCCGAGCATGCCGTGGTAGCTCAAGTCACGGCCACATGGCCTGCGGATGGGGGGCTTGGATGTGGCCTAATGGCTGCATCCAGTGGTGGTATCTAAAGCGGGAGGAACCGAAACACTGGGTGGGACGGATGGTTGATTGGCAGCCCGTCCGTTCCGTTCTGCCGCCTGCCCGCCCGCTGCGTGGGCTGCCCCTGGTTGGCGCCCCCCACCACTGCTCGCCCAGGCACCCGGTGTGCCCCCCACTCGTCCCCCCGGTGAACAGGTGCCCCTCCGAGGCCAGGGCAGCCCAAGCGGCAGGTGGGCAGGCAGCGGAACCAAACGGATGGGCAGCCAATCACACCGCCGCCCAGCGTACCGTCCAGCGTACCGGTTCCTCC
Source organism: Lerista edwardsae (assembly GCA_029204185.1). NCBI lineage: Eukaryota > Metazoa > Chordata > Lepidosauria > Squamata > Scincidae > Lerista > Lerista edwardsae. The sequence continues at coordinate 29,886 of JAJKFI010038056.1, forward strand.
CGCTTTAGATACCACCACTGGCCACATCCGAACTCCATCCCCTCCCTGGGCCATCCCACCTGTGGGACCACCCTCCCCCTGTCTCGTTCTGCCCCCACCTTCTCCCCTGCCCAGAAAAGGCCCTGCACTGGAGCAGAGCAGAGGCTGCTTACCGGCTGCCTGCTCCAGAGCACCTGTGTCAACGTCACTTCCTGCATCGACATAGCATGCCCTGCGCTGGCACGAAAGTGCCTTATGGCTCTTCCACAACAGCGTTGGGCCGATGCAATACACATGCGTCGGCCCAAGGGTGCTCTTGGATTGCACCCTAAGTTGTTGCATTCCAGTTTAAGCCTGTAAATAGCATAGGTAAATGGATACAGAACAGCAGAAAGCCCTGCACTATTTGCCACAGTCAGATCAAGAGGTTAAATAGTAATTTAAAAAATTAGCAGCTGATATATAATACTTTCCACAAACCAAAAAAACCAAAACCGAATTGAGGTCAAATATCTCCGCACAGCGAGGAAAGTTGATTAGACACTTCCATACCTGAAACACGTCTGCTTTGTTCTTTAATAAAGTGATCTCCATCTGCTCATGCCCTTGGAAATCTTTCAACAGTTCAGCCTGCTGTGTTCAAACCTCACATAACTCTGTATTTTCCTGTACATAATTAGCTAATTATGCTCTAATCAATACTGTAGATCCTGATTTTACAATGTAAATCAGATAAATGAGATAATGGCTGGGGGGGGTCAATCTCATTCTATTTACAAAGCCTCGCACGCATGTCCAATTTCATTACATCGCGCCTACCTGCGCAGGAGGGAGTCTTATCAGCTGGCCTGCAGAAGACTTGGAATGAAAGGGGGGCCATGGGGAGGACCTGGGCTCGTCTAAATGAAGAGTTGGAGAAAAAAATGTGCCTTACAGTTTGTAAGTCACTGTAGTTATTTACAAAAATCAAAGCTCCAAAGAATTAAAAATGTATTTTGCATTCTTAAGGCAACTTTGGCCATCTTTGGCTGCGGACATCATTATCTAAAACGGTTCACCAATAAGCCAATATTTAAAGACAGATTCACAAATTTTATTTTGGACATGTGAAAACACTGTCTTGCTTCTGTACCATTGCCCACAATGTTTTTCACAAAAGGTATGGTAAAAAAAACCTTACAATTTCTGTATACTCAAGCACTTCATAAATGACTATAAAACAAGATATACAAAATGGGAACTCTTTTAAAATTCCAATTTAGAATTTTGCACCACTGTAGCGGTTACGGAGATGGCTAGCCTTAAAATGAAATACACGAAGAAGCCGATGCTTTGGGGAGCATTCCTATTTTATTTTTCTTCCTTATTTCTTTAATAATGAGCTCTAGTCCAATGATGATGGCAGGATAGAGGCAAGACTCTTTCCTGGTTCAAGTTTCATGCTCCTATTGAGGTAAGGCTGAAGTCAAATATAGATGTATGCCAGGGATCTCTTTGTTAGTTCTAACAAACATGGTTATATAGTTCTATCACCCCTGCTTTCTGATACAAGAGAAGAATTCAGCTCTTATAAATAAGCCCATGAGGGTCCTGTATTGATCCTTTCTAGACCAAATTCTTCAAGTGTCAACTGATTTCCAGATGGGATAAGACCTTTCCCACCTACCACGGGACATCAATACTTGCAGATTCTGCATTTTAAAAAGTTGTCCTTATTGAACACTAACTTATCCCTAGAAGACCACTGTGAATTTGACCACTGAGCAGATTTGTTGCATACAGTTCAGACTGCCACCGTAACAGCATACAATGGTCTGGTGCTAGACCACATGGACACTACTACACCTCAATGGTTCAGTGCTAGCTTTATTATTATTTTTTAAAATGAGCTGTTATAACATTTGAGACACAAAAATATTATCTTTTTAGTTAATATTTTTATGTGTCTCAAGTATGTGTGTGTAAATAAATAAATAAATAAATAAATAAATAAATAAATACAAATCCTTGCATGTAATGCTTTGATGGTCTATTACACTGATGGCACAATCATATTGGGGCTGGGCAGTGCCAGCTGTAAAAGGTGTTCCAGCAGCACACAAGCTCGTGCACTGCTGGGAACAGTTAAGTCAGTGGAAGAGATGGGGAAGGGTGGAACGGGGTGGGTAAACTGGGGGGGAGGGGGATGAATGAGGGTGGAAAGGCTGCCAGAGGGGGTGGATCTAAAATCAGTAGCACAGGTTCAATGAGACCCACTGCAGGGTAGGAAGTCTACTCAGGGGTAGGGGAATTTTAATACCACTGGATACAGCATGCCCGTTTTTGGTGCATCTGCACCAGTGAGGGAGGAGGAGAAAGGATAGGACCAGGCTTTAAGTTCAACAGCGGTTGTTTTAACTTGATGTTGACTTTAAATTTTTTAAAAATTGAAATCAACAAAAAAGTAGCAAAATTCTGTGTGCTGGCACAGTAATGAGACTGAATAAAAAATGGGCAGGTGGCAAAATAAGAACTTTGAAAAAAAAATGGAATTTTAACTCTGAACTGAAATTTAAAAAAAAATTCAAAAACTATATTGGAGTTTTTGAAGACCAGCCTGATTTTTGTTATATACAAAATGCAGGTTTATTTTAAGTCCAGCTACCATTCACAGGAATTTTGCACTGTAGCGCTTCAAAGTTGATCTTCCATGGCATAACTGAAGTCTACAGATTCTATTTTATTTGCATAGGCTGCATCCCACTTTGCTTTGAAATAGGACTTGAACTTTAGCAAGACAAAGGAACGTAAAGTGCTTCCAAAAATGGAAGGCAAGGAGTGTCATATTCAATATACCCCTGTCAACTGGTATCTTGTACTCTTGCTCATCTGGCATTCTTCACTTACATTACATTAATTGGAGGGTGGTAATTTATTCACATACAACTCAGGAAGTTAGAACCAGCACCTTTTGCAGTGCAGTCACTCAACTACTAAATGCAACTAAAGCTCTGGGGTGCCATGAGAACTCTCTCCTCATTCTTATTTTACTGCAGTCTAACCAACTGACCTGTTCATGTCCACACCTCCTTTTCCTTTTCAGATCCAGAGAGAAGCAGCAGCAGCAGCTGAGGCAGGAGCCAGGCACTACTCACTAATCTGCCATGTAGCACAACCACCTCAGTCTGCTTCAGTTGCTTGGCCAGCCCAATCCCACCTTAACTCCGATGTGGCAATGCAGTGGCACTGGTGTAGCCTCTGCTGCTTTCGGCAGGGGAGTTTGGCTGCTGAAGGGCTCCTCAGGTTAAGCCCCAGCAGGCACTATGGGGCAACTTGGACCTTTGCCAGTGATGTCACAGTGGATCAGGCCCAGGAAGGGGTTCAGGATTCAGTATGTGCCATCATAGCCAATCTCACCCCCTCCCAGGGCTGATCCACTCATCTCCTACCTGTTTTGCCCCCTTCCAACCTTTCCAAACCCCTGTGCTCAGTTTACCTGCTCTGGTGAACCTCCTGACGACTTCCATCATGCCTGAGAAGGCTCTGGCCTTCCCGCCAACACGCTGGCTGCTAGTGCTGCTGCGAAGTGTTTTATGGCCATAGTCCGCAGCATAGTCTTTGCCATAGTCCGCGGCAGCGGAACATGTATTCCGCCAGCATACATTTTAGATAGGATTGGGTCATAGGTGTTACATCATAACATGAGTAAAAAAGTAGTAAAAAAAAACTTCCCTATACTGTTTTTGCTATTTCATACATTAATTCACAGAAACTGCTATACTAATTACGTACTTATACTAAAGATATAAAGAGGATATTCACTCTACAGAGATGCATAAAGAACAGTTGCAAACAGAAAATAAGAAATGTTTTATGAAATAGTGCAAGCAATCCACTGTTACATAAATGAAGTATGAAGGATGCACAACTAAAAATTAGCATTCACACAAGCTTTGGAAGTAGAGCATTATCAACTATAGAACATAACACTGATCTGCACACTAGCCTACTGATGGCTTCTTCCAAGAGTTTTACACAATTTACACCCACTAAATTGGGCACCGTTGACCTACTTTTTAGAATGACAATCTGGGACCCACAAGAAGTTATGTCATGGTTGGAAGTGCAGTCATTGTGATGCCAGAACCTGCTGCTTTCCTAAGAATGCAGCAATAAACTGGGTTATTTCCCAGTCATTTTCCAATAGCAAAGTGAATCAGAAAGGAAAAGCCACATCTATTTACAACCTTGACAAAAGCAAAACAACCACACAGCCCTCCCTCTTTCCAGCATTCCATCTTCTCATATTTTTACATGGCTCCTCTAGGAGCTTTGTAACCCACTTGAAATTGGCTCACGACCCATTGGTGGGTTCCAAGCCACAGTTTGGGAACCACTGTGCTACGTAAACTGCATTCAGGAGGAGCCAGTACTATTTTGCATGAATTTTGCCTTTTTTGTTGGATTAAAAATAAAGGTAACCAGAATACACATTTCTTGATGCAAGATTAGCTTTAAGTTAATACATAATGTAATGTATGCTCACACTTACACCAAGTCACAGCCAAACCACTGATGTATTTCAGCTGATCCTCATTTGCATACTTAAATCCCAAACTCATCTTAACAACATCAATCTTGACAAAATGTTTATTTCAAACAGTATGATTGTATCACGTTATTTTATTGAACATTTCCAAATATTGTACAGCCTGTAACCACAACCATACACTAATTGATCAATTTCTGTTCATTTTATACAGCTCTTATTTCCATTTTTTATTATATGTATTTTAAAAGGAAATGTATGCCTTGTAAAATGTTTCAAGAGACTATCTCACTGTTAGAGCGTCTAATACTGTGGTTCTTATACAGTGAGCAGTAACTTCATCTAAGGAGGAGATGAACACACAGTAAGGTTTTGCTGAATTTTTTTTGCAACAATGAAGAACCAAACCACTTTTCAGCAGTTTAAACTGCTGCTTGCCTCTTCAGCAATGAGAGGACATGCAATGAACAAAGAAACCTTACAATTCTCTCACTAACGTATATATTTTTGTTGGATCACCGTCTATATACTGCAACATTACATTTACAAATGCATTTTAAACAGCTTCTTTCAAACAAAGGCAAAATTAAATAAGATCTTTTTTTTTTTTTTGCTACCAAGTGAACTGTTTGGGGAAAAAAAGACAAACCTTATGCTGAAGCACACAACGTTATTGAGCATCACTAGCAGTGCTGGATTTCCACCCATATAATACTTGGTTTGGGAGGAACCATCTCCACCACCCATAATACACAAACTCAATGAGACAACCTCACAACGTTTTGGCTTTCCAAAAGTGATACACAGGCAAAGTGTGGGTATCTTTTGTTCGCTCAATGAATGAGATAAAATCAATTAGCTCATGCTAATAAGCACATAACCAATTCTTCTACAGCAAAACTGTTATTTCATAATGAGAATGTGTCAAATATTTTACAGATATCTCATTGCCACTGTACTGAACATTTTTACAGAGAACAGGCTGTTTACATTCCATTCCTCAACACATTATATACGAATTTGCTCATTAGGAGGCACAAAGAGCAGCCAACAAATGACAAAGCGCTGCTTTTTTCCCCTCCATTCAATAACATCACATAAAGTATTTAAGTCCCATAGGCTCTGTCACTCTTCAGTGAGTCCAAGTACTGTACATCATCATTTGCCAAGGAATCACAACGGGAGACAAAATTATTTAATAGAACAATTCTGACAAGACATTTATCCAGTATTTTCCAGCAACGCACATATCAAACGTGCCTGATTAGTGCAAAGAAAAAAATATCAAGTATATTAACTGCCTTGTCAGTCCAAATAACATACCAATCGAGCACATTCTACGAAACCTGGCAAGCAAGCTCAACTTTTTGTCCTGGCTACGAGTATGGTGGGGACAATAGACTGCTTTCCTTTAGTTTGTATTCTATTGAAAGTCTTATCCACAGCTTAAAATCATATTAATAAAAGAAGTTTCCAGGACTGCATCCAAGGATGAGTTGTGGCAGAGTAGTGTCTCATGAAGAGTATCTACACAGTAAAGTGATAAGAAAAAAAAAAGGATTAACAATCACCAGTCTTGACAGTTCTACTCTCTCATGAAACATTTCAACATTACAGCAGATTCTGAATGAAGGAAGACAATGTCGGATTACTGTTACACTTCTAAGTACATTTGGAAGTGAGTGTGTGGTTATGCATTGTCCATTTTTCCTCATTCTCTGAGCTTTAAAAAGAAACCGACATTTAGGTGTGGAAAAATGAGAGCAGGGACCTTAAAGGTTTCAATAGAAACTAACATGATTATACGAAAAGAGCAAGCTTGCCACATGCAGAACGATTTACTCTGTGGCGCGCTGATATACCTGGCTGACAGAACTTCTTGTGACCAGTCAGGAAGGGGAGACCCTGACTAGCCACTAAAAAGCTGTTTGTGAAGGAATCTTTTAAAACAACATTTAAAGAGACCATCTAGCTTCTGTTTTTTACTCATGCTTGCTTTTCTGTATTCATTAGGATGGCATCACTGGAAAATCTAATGAGCTGAGCACATTTCCATTTTTAAGATGGCTGCCCACTTACATGGCCAAGGCCAATAAGGCTACTTTCCCTTCATTATATTTCTTAGTTAACTCTTTGACTCAACTCTTCAACTCCACCACTGCAAGAAATTTTTAAGGAAAACTTCAAGAGTTCTGATTAGATTTTGAGAACAACCAACATGGCCTTGTACCGTCATGCTGGCAGTTGCATCTGGTGCTTCAATTTCTAACAAAGAGAAAATAAAAGGCACTTGCATATTCTACTTTGGACCTAGCAAGACTCAGAGAGAAATGTAAGGAGAGACTGACAGCAGGTATCACACTTCAGGATAAAAGAAAACATGAAAGTTATTGCCACAAGTTTCAGTGGATGACAGCATGAAACAATTTGTATAGGCAAATCAGTTGAATTCTTCTCATCCGAGCTCCACTTCGGAAAGCTGACATGAACAGACTCCTAAATTACATGCACAGCAAAATGGGTCTGCTTTGTTATTAAAAGTTCAGAAATAAGAAGGTAAACAGGAAATGTTACAAAAGAAAAGAAAAAGCTGGTAAAGAATGATTGCAGGCTGGAATGCCACAACCAGAAGCATATAATGGGACTGTTAAAAGAAACCAAGACCAGAAAGAACCATCATACAAACTATTATGTGGAAAAGGAAAGAGTCAACCTGAGAACTGAAAATGGTGAACAGCAAGTATGTGACTAACTTGTTATCATACCCAGACCACACATTAATTATGCCTTCTGTGAATGGAACAGAACTAATGCAAAAGGCCTTTTATTTCTACTCCTCCCTTTTCTAGCTCATTGCACCCAATGGAATGTTATCCCACTTCCTTTTGTCCACTGCATGCCCCTGCACTCCCCTAAAAGCCACTTCTAAAGAAGACCTCAAGAATGGCATGGGATTTAGCTTAAGGAGTTGTGTGGAATGTGGGAATTGGCAGAAGGCAAGTGGAGGTACCTTAGATGAGCAGAGATTTCATGGGCTTAAGATGTCTCTGCCTAGTTTTTGTCTATTTTCCCCAACACACTGCAGATACTCTCCCTCCTCCCCAAACCACCCAAGTATGTTAAAAAGCCCCTGGGTGCCTACGGCGCCACAATTGCTGCAGTACTGTCAGGACATCCTCCCCATCCACTTGCAACAGTCCCGAAGTCCAAGTAGGACCTTGGAAATTGCTTCTGTAGATGTAAAGGGTATAAGGCAAAGCTACCTACCATTCTCCCTGCTCTTTCATAGTAATTTTTTTTTGGGCTCTTCCTCACCCAGCTCTGGAGTATACATATAGTACTTTCCTTTTTAAATCTAAAGACAAATCCTTAGCAAAACAAAACTGTTTGCACCCACATTTTCCATGCTTGCACCCACCATACATTTTGCTGCTTGCTTGCATAAGGTTACCACTGTTTTTAATGCCAATTCATATTGGCAGGCTTCCTTACCAGCTTGAAAGAGCTCTAAACACAACTGTATGGAATGGCTGTTTGCAGACTTGTAGTAGTGCCATTAACAGTAAGTGTAGTTTGGGTGCAATATTTTGTTCATATAACAACATATCACCACCTTAAATTCATGAGATTGGCTGTTAGTTTTTCTGTGCTGATGAAATGAATCCATTAGGGTAGATTCTCAAAATAATATTGATATTTATGATTCCCGTGTTCAGAAAGAGCATTTCAGAAAAGGCTCTTTGTCAACATCATAGATTTTTCAGATAATTCAAATGTTCCATTTGAAGTCTCCACCAGAATGCATTCATGGCTGTTCAAAAACTCTAACTACAATCCCTTTATAGTTCTGTAACCATGTCACGGGAAGAAATAAAAAGCATACTTTATTGTGAAGTCCACCCATCTGCCCACAAAACGATGGTTTGAAATCTCTTCTTGTTAAAACAATACTTGATAGAGAAAGTATACAAGTTTAATACTTGTGCTATTAGGGTGGATAGCTCCTTTAAATCAGAACTACAGAATTTAAAGGGACAGAAAAGTGATACAGCAGTGGTTCCCAAACCTTTTAGCACCAGGACCCACTTTTTAGAAAGACAATCTGTTCGGGACCCACCAGAAGTTATGTCATGGGCAGAAATGCCGTCATTGTGATGCCAGAGCCTGCTGCTTTCTTGAGAATTCTGCAGTAAGTTGGGTTATTTATCAGCCATTTCACAATAGCAAAGTGAATTAGAAATAAAAAAGCATATTTACAACCTTGACAAAAGCAAAACAACCACACAGGCCTCCCCATTTTCAGCATCCCATCTTCCCATATTTTCAATATGGTTGCTGTAGGTGCTTCATAACCCACCTGAAATTGGCTCACGACACACTGTGGCTCCCGACCCACAGTTTGGGCACCACTGTGCTAGAGTTCAACCCCCTGTCCAAAACATAGTACCATCCAACTGCCAGCCTGCCCGCCTCTGTCCCTGGCCACGAAAGAATCATTCTATGGAACTGAAATCACAAGAAGAAAGAAGGTGCACTGCGAGAAGCTCTCAAATCACATGCAAAAAAATTCCTAGATGGGCCTAGATGGGTATATGCCATCTAGTATATGCCAGATACTGGGGAGTAGCAACAGGATGCAGGCATCTTGTTGTCTCGTGTGCTCCCTGAGGCATCTGGTGGGCCACTGTGAGATACAGGAAGCTGGACTAGATGGGCCTTTGGCCTAATCCAGTGGGGCTCTTCTTATGTTCTTAGTATAAGAACAATTTAGTAAAAATAAGAAGTAACCTTAATGGATTGAGGAAATTTATGTTGGTTACCAATTAGAAGATAGGCCCGCCAGCCCACCCACCCATACATACCCCAGTATGTATGTATGTATACATACCCCCGGGTACTTTTAAATATACTTCCATTCGGGGAAAAAAAACTATTTTTGTGTGTGTCAAGACAATAAAAGCCCTTTTTCAAAGGGCTAATAACCCCCAAGTCCCTCCACATAATTCCTGATCCACTCTAGCGTTCGTAGAAGGCTAAAAACTCCACATGAACACCAAATCTTTTTTTGTTGCTAATTAAACCTCTGGGTATGTTTATGTTTGTGAACCAAAGAAAAGGATGGTTGGGCCTTATATTGCCTCTGAATGCATTTTATTTATTATTAGTCTTGTTCAGAGAAGTCCATGTATAGGAATGTGCCAACCCTTATGAACAAGTTGTTTTTCTTCACTAGAGTGCTTTACAGTTGATTCTTTCTATAACACTGACAGCTACTTTGGCTACCGGAAGGTTGGGGAATGGGAGTTGACTCTTCCCTTCATTTCAGTCACATTCTAAACTTAATCCATCTTCTGTGACTGGCATCAACTTTTGTATATTTAAGTTCTAATATTTTAGGATCAATGGTTAATCCAGTGCTGGTCCTTGCACTGGGGGGGAAACCCTTCTTCAACATCTTCATCAACAAAACGCTGCAGTGAGGAAGGTTCAAATTTATCTTGACAAGTGTCAGACTCGCTTTCTTTCGCTCTATAGCTTTGTCATGGAAATGTCTTTTTCTCATTTCCTAGAACTGTTCAGATCAATTTCTGACAGCTCCCACATGGGCTCTGTGACTTTTGGTGGTCTGTGGCTTTTCTCCTGAACTGTCATCTGTCACATATGGGGCTGGCAGAAATGTAACAATCTTCCCTGCAGCATCTTTATTAGAAGGAATGTTTCTCACATTTGTTTGACTGGTTTGCTGCTCACAGTTCCATACTACTATTTTAACATCCTCTTCTTATCTCTTGGCTTCTACCATTCCTTTATTACACTAGATCAGTGGTCTCCAAACTGGAGACTGCTGCAGCACCTAAAAGCCTCCCAGGCGCAACCGGGGCTTATCGTTCCACCAGGGAGCATTGGGACAGCTGTAACTACAGCCCCCAAGTGTCACTGCAGCCAGCTCCACCTGACCAGAATGCCGTGTGCATGGCCTGCTGGGGCAACAGAACCCGAAGCAGCTGGCCATGGTGACACTTGAGGGCTGTAGTTGCAGGTGTCCCAACACTTCCTGGCAAAACGGTAAACGCTGGTTACCTGGTGGAGGGAAACAGTGGTCACAAGGTCTGGCCCATGGGCAGGAGTTTGGAGACCCCTGCACTAGATAGTAAGCTTATTCCTGGGCGACAGCTCTGTGGGTCTTACAAACTCGGTAGCGGAATTTCTATTCGCTGTCTCTAAAGCAAAACCCCCTTTTTGACCCAACACCTTTTTCTGTTTCCTCTTTGTTACTCCCCTTACTACAATTCACCCTTCCACCTCCTTGGTGGTAATGCTACCGTACTGGATATTGTCAAGTATTTTAATGCCAGTAAAGGTTTATGATGATGATGATGATGATGATGAGAGTAAGCTCATGTGTCTTGCTGCCCACTCTCCAACAGAACAGACCTAAGTTAGAAAACAAGCGAATCAAATTGCCAGCAGGCATCTAACTATTAAAGAATGATTCACAACTATCATACAGGATATTTAAAATGGAACAAGCTCAGAATTGAGGAAAATGAAAATTGAACCAAATAAAACAGTTTATATTATATCACAGCCCATGTGCACACACGCTTAAAGCAACACAGCCTTAACACATAAAAAAGTTCAAATGACTGAATATTGATTAGGAAAACTTGCCTTCGTTGGCATTTATAACAGAGACAACAATGATTAAATAGAAAATATTAGTTACTTCGACCATGTGGGCACCGAACGGGGCAGGCAGAGGGTGGTCCATGAGACGGTCCGGCCCGGGGAGGTGGTGGTGGAGCCTGGATACAGCCTAACATTTATTTTTAAAAACTTTTATTTTTAAACTCCCGTCCCCCAGCCGTGCGGTGAACTTGGTTCTGTGCCTATATACAGCGGATGCATATCCAAGTAGCCCATAGGTGTGGCTGGCACCTACTCTGAGTCAAGGGGACAAATGTGCCCTTCCCCCTGGAGGCTTCAGGCCGTGCCAAAGCTGTGCTGGACATGCTGCAGGCCCACCATCCTATGCTGGTCCAGCACAGTTTAGGATTGAGCTCTCAAGCTGTTCCGATGGTCTCTTTCTGAACCTTTCCCAACAATGCCATTTCTTGCAACGATAAAGCTTATTGGACACAGTGCAATCTCTTTCAAGTTCACTCTCTTTCCATTCAACCTGTTCAGCTATTTAACAAAGTAGCTAAGTGTGCCATATTGTCAATTGATTTCTACCTTATCAATTACCTTGCAATCTACGGAACTGGGTCCTATCCCAAGAGGTACCTCCTATTTTTACTGAAAAGCGTTCCAACTATGAAATAAAAACTTGCAGTTGGTATAAACTGGCATTTCAGTTTGGAATTTTTCTCTCTCCACATTTTAAGTCTGATGTTCTTAGAAACAAGTGTGGAAACAGAGTTTTTAGTTCTGTTTTTACATTCACTGTTGTCAAAATAAGGGGCCATACTCATGTACTTTATGCCCATGAGATTCTTGGTTGTTCAAGGCTTTCCTCTCACGTTCTGCACACATAACGGAAGGATATGTAAAGCTTCCAACTCTGGTTTTTCACGAACTGCAGTTTCTCATTTGATCTGAATATGGAAAACTGGTTTGTACATACCAGGTTAAGAATGCATTTTCGAGCTTTATATTCGGATGCCCACTTTCTGCCAATGTACTCAAGGCAGTTCACAGTTTAAAATAATGGTTTACAGTTTAATGCACACACAGCCCAACCCTGTTCTGTGCTACTCCATAGGATGGAGCTCTACAAATGGAGTATGCTTCGAATGTTACAGAGAAACACTCAGACAACCAGAGAAAGATAAGTAACTTCTGGCAGGCTAACTAACTAACTAACTAACTGTCTATGGGTCTCCTTGGCCCCATCTCAGCTATTTGTTGGCACACATCTGAGGAGAGCAAACGGGCAGGGTAGTTTGGAAAATAAGGGTTAGGAACCAGCATGCACTTTTGCCGCTGAGATTTACCCCTTCCAGCCCACTCCCCACCCACTTCCCTTCTTTACTCTGCCCCAAACCTCCTCCGCCTCACCTGAGCATGGGCATGCTTTACTTGAGCATGCTTTACCAGCTCAGATGTGGTCTAGGTGGGCGTTGAAGTGTCACATGGCAGCACACTGTTTACAACTGTGGAATGTGAGCTGTCATACCTGCATGATAGGATTGGGCCAACAATACAAAAGAGGCCAGGGAGAAAGAGGAAAATAAGCAAAGTCATTGCTATTGAACAATTATCTTCCTACAAAGGCCCACATTTAGCTGGAACTTATTCCATGATGTGTCAAGCGTATTGCGTAACATGGTTTTGATACAAAACCATTCAGGACAGGGATTAAAATTCTCCCGGTTGAAAAACATTTTCAAAAAATAATGATGCCTTCCCCCCCCCCCCCACTGAGTTATAGCAACTGCAAAATAAACTAGTAAGGTGCTATCAGCTCTAAGATAGGAAGACTCACAGCCCAATCCTCTGCATGTCTACTCAGAAGTAAGTTCCAATATATTCAATAAGGCTTACTCCCAGGTAAGTGTGGATAGGATTGCAGCCTCAGTGCTGCCAGAAGACATATGCATGGCGTTGTAGGTAAAATCCTTTTTCCTGTCTGCCCACTTTAGAGGATATCGTTTTACACACAGATAACCAACCGTCTGTGCTTTATTAATGGTGGATTTATGCTCTCCATACAAAAATACTCTTTTCCTTGTGGCAGGCACTGACCCTTTAGGCTATGATGTCCGCTGCATTATAGCCTTCCACAATAGTTTCTAATAATATACATCAAGAAATGAAAAGCAGACACGGGGCTGACTATGTGAGCTCAGTGTCACACATCTGATGCTTGAGGTCTCTGTGGCTGCTAATTGGAAAGCATACGATCTCGGTTTATTAAGTTTATCATGTTTGCAATTTCTGCAAAGAAAAAAAAAGACAATATAAAATTAACCTTAAAGAACTGATGGGTTTGGTATGACGACAGGTACCAACATAAAAACTGAGTATAACGAACTAAACCAAATTTATGTCTAGTGCTGGAAAAGAAGAGATAGGGAAGGGAAAACAAGGGAAATTGCGGGGGGGGGGACACCCTTTCCATGTAATAATTTTATAAATCAGGATTTTCCATAGCACATTTCAAAATGGCTGGCCACTCATTTCATCCCTAGCCCAACTTTTGTTTCTTTTTAATGAGAAAAAAAGGAAAGTCAGCAAAACAAAATGTCACCATTAAATCATTTGGCAGCATTGTGTGTCAAAAATGTAATGGAAAAGGCACACATCATAGGAAAGGTTACTGTGCTTTCAGAACATCTTTTCCCTTGGTTCAGGGCTCATCCCTCTCCACAGTAGTGCAGGCACTACTGCTGCCTGCTCTCCCTGGACTTAATGTGGCAGATGAAGGATGATGGCATTTTCAGCAGACCACAGTGCAGTGATTTCAGTAGCTAGCTGACTGAAACCAATGCTGTGATTTAGAATAACTGCTCTGTTTATGTGCAGTGGTAAAAGTCACTTACTACAGAATCTTGCAATGTCAACTCATTGCTTCCATTATACATTCTCTTAGCATAGCTTCATTGCAGATACGGAAGTCAGCTGGAATTAGAGCAATGACTTGCGGCTGTTGTAAGCCGCAAGAGAAAAAGTATGGGATGCTCCTAAGTTTGTGAAAGGATTCCAAACATAAATACCTCCTGAGACTGTAATACAGTAAAATTCATCCAGATACACTGTAGTTTGCTACATCAGATACACAAGTCCCCTGTATCGGTCAGGTTCCAGGATTTTGTACATAAGTTGAAATGCATGCAGTTTTGAAACATCTGGTTCTTGCTGGCCTGAGTGAAAGCACCACCAAAGGGCATACTGTGTCTCTGTAAAACTGCTAACATAGCTGTCTGTAACTCAGGGAACCATGTATTGGCCTCCAATATATCTCGTATAAACTCGTAAAGTGAAATATTTTGCAATTCTGTGGTCTACTAGATCAAGGGACATAAAAACATCTAACATACTTATTTCATGTTTCACACTTACAGATAAGTGGGAAAACCAGGCAAATAACAGATAGCTGAGATCACTGCACAAAGCCATATTAGAGAGGTGGAAAGAGAAATTTCAAAAGCCAATATTCACTGCTGTGACACCAATCATTAAACAATATTTTGTGTGTTTCAAAACTTCAAATAAAAAAAAATTAGACTTGACAACTGTTATCCAGGATATAAAACATCAGTCAACTACTTATGGGCTCCTAATGGCCTTTGAATCTGTGTTCCTCAAATAAGCCTTCCTAACACCATCACTATATGCCAGGTGGCAAGTCACTTTTGAAACTGAGGAAACTTACAAAAGTAGTTTGTAATGGGTGGAGTGAGGTATTATCAGCTCTTTACTGAGGGGAGAGCAAAAACAATGCATGTACAATTCCACTGGATTCATGGTAAGTATCAGAAGCCTGCAGTAGTAGCTCCCATATTATTTTTTTATAAGCAGACTAGCTTTTTATTACCCGGCGTTGCCCGGGTAACAAAATGATCTTCCAGAGTTTATGAGTTTTGCACCCCTTCTCACCCCCCACGCTGACGGGGGCCGAACCCTGACTCCAACCACATCGGGAGCGTCACCGGTCACCTCGGCGACCCTGGAAACTATGGACTCGATGCCAATTTCACTTCAGGCCCCCTGCGTACCCCCACCCCCAGGGGCACTGGGGGGCCTGCCCTCCGCAGTGTTTGCCGCAAGGCATGCGCGTGCCGAGTCTGGCCCCCATCGCTCGAGGCGTCGCAGCGGGGCATGGTGGACGTCTCATCTCGCACCCTTTCCCACCACCCACATTGAGGGGGGGGCGAACCCAAACTCCCATGGCATCGGGAGCGTCGCCACTCACCTCGGCGACCCCGGAAACTACAGATGCAACACCGATTATGGCTGTTTTCAACCGATTTATGCAGGGCCCCGTGCGTACCCCCACCCCCAGGGTCACTGGGGGCCCCCTGCCCCCCGCAGTGTTTGTTGCCAGGCCGCAAGGCACACGCGTGCCAGGTTTGGTGCGCATCGCTCCAGGCGTTCCAGCACGGCATGGCGGACATTTCGTTTCGAACCCCTTCTTGCCCCCCATGTTGAGGGGGAACCAAACCCAGACTCCAACTGCGTCGGGAGTGTCGCCTCTCGTCTTGGTGACCCCGGAAACTGGATTCGACGCCGATTTCGGCCGTTTTCGACCATTTTCATGCGGAGACCCCCGCGTACCCCCACCCCCGGGGGCTCTAGGGGCGTCTGACCCCCGCAGTGTTTGTCGTCAGGCCGCAAGGTGTATGCGTGCCAAGTTTCGTGTTGATCGGTTCAGGCGTTCCAGCAGGGCGTGGCAGATGTTTTGTTTCGCACCCCTTCTCGCACCCCACGCCAAGGGGGGGTCGAACCCAGACTCCAACAGAGTCGGGAGTGTCACCACTGGTCCCGGCAACCCCGGAAACTATGGATTCGATGCCAATTTTGGCCATTTTTGACCATTTTCAAGCGGGGACCCCCGTGTACCCCCACCCCCAGGGGCGCTAGGGGGGCCTGACTCCCGCAGTGTTTGTGGCCAGGCCGCTAGGCTTCCGCATGCCGGGTTTGGTGCCAATCGGTCTAGGCGTTACAGCAGGGCATGGCGGATGTTCTGTTTCGCACCCCTTCTTGCCCCCACATCGAGGGGGGGCAAACCCAGACTCCAACTGCATTGGGAGCATCGCCACTCATCTTGGCGACCCCGGAAACTGTGGATTTGACGCCAATTTCGGCCGTTTTTGACCGTTTTCACATGGGGACCCCCGCGTACCCCCACCCCCGGGGGGGGCTAGGGGGGCCTGACCCCCGCAGTGTTTGTTGCCAGGCCGCAAGGTGTATGCCTGCCACGTTTCGTGCTGATCGCTCCAGGCGTTGCGGAGCCTATGCGAAACATACACACACACTTGATATGCCAATAAAGGTATCCTAAACCTAAACCTAACCTACACACACACATACACACAAACCCACGCTCTTCTTTATATATATAGATAACTAGCTGTTTGGGACCCGGCGTTGCCTGGGGGACAAAGGACCCTGAGGCTCTATTAGGAGAAGGAATGAATTCTATCTGCAGTATCACAGTTAAGGACACAGGCACACAGTCACGTAAGAGAGCGAAAGTAAACAGTAACACTTACTGAACCCTGTCTGCAGGCACTGTGGCAGGATAACAGTGAGGTAGGAGATAGGGGAACAGGTGCCCAGGTAGCTGTGTGGAAATGTGTCCCTGTACCATCCGAGTGGGTGCTGGAAAAGTGTGGAACGTGCTGTTTCCAGCCTCAGTAGTTTCAGTTTCGCTTCTGCCTAGTCCCTGTGTATGAGGTCAGCTACAGCAGCTGTACCAGAGACCCTGCAGAATTGTCTGTGACCACAGGGTGGCAGCAGACCTCTAGTCCAATGCAATCCCCTTGTTTCCTGACTATCTGGGCCCCCTCCCCAAAAACGGGGGGGCTGTAGGGGGGTCTAACCCCCGCAGTGTTTTTTTCCAGGCCACAAGGTACGTGCGTGCCGAGTTTCGTGCGGCCCGGTCCCGGCGTTGCGAAGCCTATTCAGAACATACATACACACAAACCCACAAACCCACCCACACAGCCACGTCCGTTTTTATATATATAGATAATATAAATGTAGTGTCTTAATCACTACTGAATGAAATAAAAATGTTATCTATACATTCCATGCCAGACAGATGTCTTATATATACAGAGATTACAGCACATTTAAAAAAATTTTTTGCATAACAAACTCAAAAATTGTTTTCGTAAGTTTTCATAACAATAGGTTAAAAATAATACTTTTTTTAGAATTAAATTCTAATTTTTTTTAAATTTAGAATTTTTTAGAAATTAGAATCTCAGCACATGCACAAATTCTGAACCAATCTAAACTGAATATTTCCCCAAGCAAGAAAAATCTGGAGTTATAGAAAAACATTAGAGACTAACAAATCTCTAAAAGAAGGAAAAAAGGCCCAAACTGTGGGAAGTTGCACAGAGATTGGAATAAAGTACTGGAGAACAGCCACACCACCATAAAGTGGTGTCTGAATGACGTATCAGACACCTTAATTTATAAAAGAGCATTAGAGACCTACTGTAGACTTGGCACATCTGTACTATGCTTGAGCTGAACAGCATTATTGTCATAATCATTGTCCATTGTCATCAAGCAATGGATCTAGACACACCATAAGACTCTGTACCTGAATGACCAGGGTTTGCATATGTTCCCTTCTCTTCTAGGCCCCAGGAACGGTCAATCACAATTATTTCAATCAACCAGCTTCCATTATCTCATCCATATAAAGATGCCAAGTATACTTAAACACAAAGCATGTATCACTAAACACTTTCCTGAAGAAACATTTGCAATAGCTATATGGACAAAAATTACAAATGAAAATATTACTACATTATATAGTACATACAAGCACAATGTGATGTTTTTTATACCAATATCCAGGCACCACCTCATCGAAAAGGATCACAAATTTCGTTTCAGACAAGTGCCGCTACATTTTGCTTTAAAAAGAAAAAATACAGGAACAACCACTAACATTTAAGTTTATGTAGGGCATCTCCAGATTCTTATGAAGAAAAATAGGAGGTGAGCTTCAATGTTGCAAAGTTTTCCCATAAGCTGGAGAGGTCTCTCAGGGCAAAAGGACTTCAATTGATCATATACATCCTCTTAAATACAGTCTTTGTCTGAGAAGCAAGATCAATTCAATCAATAATACTTCTAAGCTACTGTTGAGAATAGAAGTAGAACACAAGCTGTTCTTGTGACCTGTTTTTTTTTTTTTTAAAGATAAAAACAACCTGCAACGCTTTCTTAAAACAAAGGCACACTACTGGCAGATGACAGCCCCAGGAACAATCCTGGCTGCTAGACAGAGATGGATTTAATAATAGACCTCATTAGAATTATGAAGCTTCTCAGACTTGATATCCATCCTTAACAGGTATTCCCGCCAAACCACCACATTCCATCCCTTAAATACTGCACTGCTCGAGGAAAGCCTTCCAAAAGTAAAAGTCACGTGGAAGGGATTCAAAGAACTTCAGAGGAAGAGTTTTGACAAATAAAGTTTTAAAACTGATTTAATAATATCATTGTATCAACCAGTTTTTTTTATAAACTACAAAAGACAATTGCATCTAAAATAAAAATGTAAACAGATAGATAAGCTACTAATAACGTGGACCTTAGACTTGACACATTTGCAAAATGGTGCAAGTCAGCAAGTGGGGCAATACCACTGCCACACACACAAAAAAGTGTTATCCGACAATTTTACTGACACTGCATCACTGTTATAGGCAGTTACACTGACATATGTTTCTATGTTTGTAATGTTCAACAAGTATGTAGTGTGATATGTGCAGGAAAATATACTATGTGCGTTTAAAACTGTTACAATCTCTAAAACTCTTCAGGACTGGGACTGTAGTTAAATACACATCTCAATGTGTATTTAAATACAGTCCCAGACACACAAATAGAATGCCTAAGCTGAGAACAGTGAAGAAAATGCTACTTTGTGCTCTCGGGGCTTGCAAACTTCTAGCAACACTTTCTTTTTCTCGTGAGCCATGCTGAGACATCTAAAGGCAGAAATAAAGTGCATGAAGTCTGACCTGCATAAAATCCACAATACTATTGTCAAAGCATCTGGTATAAGTTGCCTCACAATGCTACAGCCTACACAGGAAGTGGTACATATCATAGAAAGAGTTTGGTTCACAAGGAAGGTGAGGGTAACAGTTCAAGCTATGAACTCACTCAAGTCTCAAAAAAGAAATGAAAATGTGGTTTTGATCTCACTGTTGCATCTAAGATTCCTGGGAGAGGGACACTACAACAGGATTCAGAACAGTCTTGTTTTCATACTCAATGAAGAAAAAATACTCACCATTTAAGACAAATTCTATGAACATATATTTCCAAATGCAACTCTCCACTTCTCTTTCCCTCACCCGCTGTCCAATGAGATCCCATCCCATGCTCAGTAAGCAGGTAAAGCTGCAAACCTATACCCAGGAGTAATCTCCACTGAACACAATGGGACTTATAAGACATGTATAGGCTTGAACTGAAAGATTTCAGATTTTTTTAAAAAAAGTAAAGAAGTCTAGCTTCTTTCTTGAACATTATCTGTGTTCCCATTAAATGTTTAATTCCCCCCCCTTCTTTTCTTAATGTTTTACTCATTGTGGTTACATTATACTTTTTTGTTCTCTGTAGGCCGCTTTGGGCATTTGCTTCGGCATGGGAAAGGTGGGGTATAAATTCTTCAAATAAATAAATAATTAAAATATATCTGGAAAAGAGAACCTTAGTTAAACTGCTGTCCAATGTTGAATTTTTACACATTTTCCCTAGAAAAATGGTGCACGCTATCATTGTTAGAAAGTATTCTTCAGTTCTCACTTGTTGGTTTTCAGTGAAGCTCACTTGAGAATAATGTGCCTATTCTGCTGGTTCTCTGTTTTCCTTCACTCATTCATCCTGTAGTCCCCATTCCAGCAGTACCACTTACATATCACACAGTTTAATATAAATTCAATAATTTCCTAAGAAAAATTAAAGAATTTTTCCACATTTCCTTAGAGGAGCAGAAGTAGTTCCCCTTCCAATTTCTATTTTACCAGGAGATAATTTAATATGAGCTTTCTTAATAGAAATAACAATTGATGCCTGCTGCATTTTAATTTCATTGCAAAGCAAGCCAGACTTACTGAAGTCATTCAATTTACACAAGGATGTCAAAGGATTGGTTACAAAACCAAAGGGCAAACTACTTCACTGGGGTAAGCAGTTAACAGCTATAGTCCATCACTGAATCCCTAGACTGTGGTTTGAACTTTGAATCACAGAATTACATTCATTATCAGAATTTCGGCCATTCATTAGAGGAGAACACAATCATGACGCTTTACTTAGTCTGCAATGGAGTAAGGCATTTGGACATTTTTTAAAAAAAGGTTGCAATGCACCTCATAAGAAAGTTAACTTCATACATGGTTTCCTAGAGAACATCCGTAGCAGATATTATAATACTGTCAGTGGCTGCCTTGTTTATGACTTGTTACACCACATGGGCAACTCAACTGTGACAAGAAAATAAATGTCCTTTTGTTAGCAAAACATTCTTCTGCTTAGTTACATCTAAACCCAGAGAAGAAAATGTATGTGGCAAGTCAATAAGTGGATCAAATCAATGTTTCCGAAGCAAAGTTTTCCCCTAAATAAGGTTTTTTAAAAAGCATTCTGTATTCGGAGTTCATTCATTATGGCCATGATGAGAAAGTGATGAAGATGGAACTTTAATCCTCTTCGGGAAAGGTCAGACCATCAAACCTACCTGACTAGATTCTCATTGTCTCCGATTCCCTTACAGGTGGCACATTCGGTTCTTAGATCTTCAGACTTGGGCTTCTTTTGTACTACAGACTGCCTTTGTCGCCTTTCTCGAGGAATACGTTCCTGTCAGTGTGGGAGGCAGAAGCAAATTGTTAGTAGTTGCAACATTTTTCACTTTAATGTGTTCATCGAATGTAAAATTAATATCAAAATATTCCAACCTCAGGTTTTTCTTCTTCAGGAACATAGCTTCTCTTTCGTCCTCTAGTTCTCTAAAAGTAAATACAATTTAAAGTTAATGCTATACAAACTGAACACTATAAAGCTCCTTGCATGAAGGGTTCCTAATTCTCTACTTTCACAAAAAACACTATGGAGAAATTTGGATTCTTCATAGCATTGCCACAAGATCTGATGGAACACACAGACTCAAGCTTTTTAAAAAAAACAAAGATGAAGCTGTGGGAAACCATTAAGGAAATATTATTGTTTCATTTTGAAAGCTACAGCTGAGTTAAGGTGAATTTTTGTGAGTTTAATTTTTTGTATCAAAATCTGCATGTTTGATTAGGGAAAACTGTTCAGGCAGCTAAGCAAATCACATGA
The DNA here is from genome assembly GCA_029204185.1 of Lerista edwardsae. Taxonomy (NCBI): domain Eukaryota; kingdom Metazoa; phylum Chordata; class Lepidosauria; order Squamata; family Scincidae; genus Lerista; species Lerista edwardsae. The sequence continues at coordinate 51,445 of JAJKFI010038056.1, forward strand.
AAACTTCAAAAAGGTTTCTGTTTTTCACTTGAGTTTTGCATGCTGATTTTTAAAAAAAATATTTAATGTATTTATATGCTGATTAAAAAAATTTTTTTTTTACAAAAGCCATTTACCATTTCAATTTTAAAAAGTTAAGACAGGAAATCCATACTGAAACAAAAATGTGTCAAAATACAACAGAATAAAATCCAGCAGTACCGGGTAAATCAGAGCTTACAAAAACCTACGCACAAATTCCATAGTCTGATTTTTTAAAGAGTCATATGCATAGTCTTCTGTACACAGTTCAAGGGAACTTTTGGGTGTTAAGGGGAAGGAAGCTATGCAATGTGTGAATTCATCTGACAAAGCTCAAGGAAGTTCTCCTGCTCATTAGTTACAGTCTCCTGTAAATTAGTTACAGATTCTTTATAAGTACCCTTCCCAGTCCAGGTAACTTCGGGCAAGGCTGTGTGTGTCATCCACAAAATTGCCCGAGGAAGGGTGCTTGTAGGGGGCTGGAGCCCAATGATCACGAATGGAAGGGGGAAATTAGTGCTGTTCTGTCCAAGCGGAAGAGTTCCTGCAATGCAATACCACTATGTACTGGAAGTTATGATACAGTCAGAGAAACATGGTGAATAATGTACACACTATATTGCATCAAAACTCTAGTGGATCATAAGATGATCTTGAAAAGAATGTATACAAAGTCTTGTGCCACTGAAGAAAATAATCCCTACAAGGCTAGTTCCATAATCTGGATGCTGCAATTGAGAGGACCCTCTATGCTGTGTCCACTAGCTGCACCCTAGACAAAACAGAAGCTAGAGGTGGGCCACTTACGTGGAACAGAGTTGTAAGACAGATTTCTATTATAAACAAAAGAATTAATAAAATAATTCTTGCAATAAAAGATATTGCAATAAAAGAATAAAAGCCTGCAATAAAAGATATTCATTTGAGGAGGGGAGGGGATTGGCAGGATTTAAGCAAATTTAATTATTTTTAAATGACTCTTCTTAATGAGTCTACTAATCAGAGAACTAAAGGTGCTCTCAAGATTTAGACATATGGCAGACTTTGAGAGCCTACAGCATTCAAAGATGTGTCAAGCAAAGATGAACTGTGGCTGTAATCGAAAGAATACTTCTATTTTAAAACACCCATATACTTTCCACTGAAATCAAGACGGCTTACTTCACAGTAAACATCTGTAAGATGGCAGTGAGTCACTGCCAATATTATTTAAGAACTGATCCCATTGAAAAGAAACTCAGCTCATTAACTCCTAAATTATTAGGATTGGAAGAAGACATGAAATTAGCAGTAAAATGTTATAATATAAAATTATAATTGTTCCCATAGCCAGCATTTTGTAACACTTTAATCTATTAATATATGCTCAAAGATTGAGTATTAAAGGTATTGGGGGGGGGGGGAACAGCTGACATCCAAAAATGGAGAAGTAGCATATATTGAGGTATATAAACAAACATGAACTAAGTGAAAGCACACTATTCTGGCTTGGATACGCTTACAGAAAAGATGTGCAGCAATACAACCGAACAAGGCCAGTTGATGGCAATGCATGGACACTGACTCCCATCAAGGAAACTAAGTTGCAACAAATGCATATTTATTTCATTTTTCTAGCTGCCTTCCCACAGTCATGATCTGAAAAGCAACATGCAACTGAACCACCTCTGAATTGTAAAAACTTATGACATTATTTCAGAAATAATAAGCTTAGTTTTCTAAATCAATGTTTAAGCATCTTTTCAGTTTAAGGAGCTTATGCTACCCTTTAGAAAAAGAAATTAACTATCCTCTCTCATGCCATTTAAACATGAATAGTATGTGGTTGAATTATCAGTTTATAAAGCTCCTTGGCTCTGATAAGGGCTTTCTAGTCTAGGGGAAAAAAAGCATAGAAACATACTGAGCTGCTGTATACAGAGTCAGACTATCTAGGTCTATCTAGCTTAGTATTGTAGACAGTGACTAGCAGTGGTTATCCAGGGTTTCAGATGGATATTTTCAGAACTGCCTGGAGATGCCAGGGATTGAACCTTGGTCCTTATGCATGCAAAGGATGTGCTTGACCACTGAGCTACAGCAGGAAGCATGATTAAGCCTTATAATTATGCACGGCGTGGAGAAAGTGTATAAAGATAAGTTTTTCTCTCTTCTGTGTTATACTAGGACCAAGAACCATTAAATGAAATGGATCAGCAGGAGATTCAGGACATACGTACTTCACACAGTGCGTAAGTTATTTATTTTATGGTATTTGCTGCTACAAGATGTGGTGGTGGCCATAAACTTAGATAGCTTTAAAAGGGGATTAAACAAGTTCCGAGGGTGTTTATTGATGGCAACTACTCATGATGGCTACATGGAGCTTTCAAGATCTGCGGCAGTACACCTCTGAATTCCTGTGACTGTGAAACTATAGGGAAAGAGACGTACTGCTTTCATCTTCTGCTTGGGCTCTCTGAAAGGAATTCAGTTGACCACTGTAGAAAACAGGATGCTTCCCTCCCCTCCCCTCTTCTCATCTCCATTATGTCTGTTTCTAGACTGTGAACCCAGCATCCTTAAGGCATGTACACTGGTTGTTGTTCAGTTGTTCAGTCGCTAAGTCGTGTCCGACTCTTCGCGACCCCATAGTACTACAAAAATACAATAGTATAACTTTTTTTTAAAAAAAGTATAGTATTTAATCGGGCAGCCCAATCCTGAACTGCCTACCGGCTGCAGGCACACCGGCGGTAGCCAAATGGCTATCGCTGCATCCCGTGGCTGCCAGGCAGAAGTTGGAAGGTCCTTGGAGGAAAGGGATGTTTGTCCCATTCCCCAGGTAAATCTGGAGACCTGCCAATGGGTCTCCTCACTGGAGCAGAGGCAAGGGCCTCCACGTTGGGCTGCGCGGCCTGACGTGGAGGTCTGGATCCAGCGGTGAAGATACTTTCCGGTCTCATCCTGCACCTTTCCTCCCAGGTCCCTCCTGGCCTTCCAGAAGGGGCGCAACACTGGTGGCAGTAAAACATACCACTCATTACTACCTCCAGGCATGCGAGGATAGCACTGGATAAGAGCAGCCTTTAAGCCCTAAACGCCCACACTGTACATGCCTTGCGGCATGTTTGCAACACAGCGTGTGCGGTAACACTTGTACTGCCAGTGAAGGAGAGCTCAGCCCTAAACTGTTTACTAATGTCAAATGGCACGAAAAAAGGCTGAAGCTGTTAACACAGATTTCACATTCACAGTAATATTTTGTAATTATTTGTGAAATTGCAGTTTTTATTACTATAAATTGATTAAATGTATACCTTGAATACAACAACAATGAACATTGGTATGAATAAATGACACATCTATACTGCTGGCAGTATCCTTTCAAAATTCAATCTTGTTGAAACGCAAGAAATGTTTCTGAACTTGGGAAACTCAAAGTGCTCAATGTTAACAAGGGCAATTAAGTCAACCCCTTTTGTCAAATTATAAAGCTTTAGATTAATGTGGGCTGAAATGCATGAAACTGCCTGATGCCAACAGCTATTGGCAGACATTCCTAAGGCTACAATACTAATGATATATCAGCATTCACAGACATATGGAAACACCAAAACTTTTTTTTAAACTACGAAACAAGCAAGCATGGAAAACAAATTGTAGACTCAAGCACTCCGTTTATTAAAAAAGGAAATCTGCAACATATTTCAACAAAGAGCAACACCATCTGTTTTCATTGGCCACTAGCGCATAGCAGATGGAATGGTTATCACACCAGAAGTGGCAACTATTTCAGCACTGCCAATTGGTGATACAACGTAATTTAATTTAGTTTTACACTCACAATGTCAAGGAAAGGAAACCAACTAAAAAGCATGAGAAGGCTCAGTGAACCACAACAGCATCCTTTAAGTTTTCAGATCAAGCAAGCAAGTCACATTCCAAAGTCCAGATTGAGATAAACAAGCAATCCTTACATGGCAATATTAATTGCAACATTTAAGTAACAATCAACTCTCTCAGGAATAGAATAAAAAGCCTAATTAAGTTTGGTCTGCAGTCCATCAACTGTGGCTATTTGGGGATGCTAATAAAAACACAAAACAATATGGAGGCACTCTTCTGATATCCTTGCCAATCACTCCCAAAATCTAACAATTTATTGCTTAGATATATCTTTCACTAGAAATTATATAACCTGATCATTCCTTTCAACTAAAAGCCAAATCCAGAGCGCTCCAGCGTGAACTGCACAAGGTGCCGTAAAGCACCTCCAATGCCGGCAGTAAGCCATTACTGCGAGCACTGGGGTGACGCCACAGCAATGCTGGCAGTGCGCACCCCCCCCCAAGGGAGCTCTGCAAGCTAGAGAGTCCACTGCTTACCAGCAATGCAGCCTTTCCAGGTGGGGTGGGAGGGCATTCCAGGGAGGGTTGAGGGGTGGAGTGGGACCTGTGGCGATACGCGCCGCTGGATCGCGATCTCTATGTAGGGTCACACAGTCTTACAGGGAGGCCCTCGCTTCTACCCCTGCAGAACCTCCCGCAACTGCCTGGCTGCCACAGGATGCAATGGTAGCTGCCAGGCTACTGCTGCACTCCCAGGTAGTCGGCTGTAAGTAAGTTAGTACTTTTTTGGACCTAGTCATCATAACAACCTAATAATTTGCTAAGTCATCATAGCATCCCAAACATTATGTTCTGAAGCTGTACTGCTGTGAATGAAGTGATTGGGTCATATGGCATGTTAATAGATCATGTCTAATCTTAGTATTACAGAAAATAGTAAGAATTGACAATACTTCAAATCGTTAGTTTCTTTCTGAATATGCTCTCTAACGTTAAAAATCTCTTTTGAAATGTAAAGCAGGCTTCTTCATCATTGCAACACTGTTTGTGCTGGGATATTTCTTAAAACGGAGAACATTCAAATATGCATCCCAGGGGCATATCTGAGGTGGTACAGTCCTTTGAGGTGTGAAATTCCCCATGAGACCTGCAGAACACACTTTCAGGCCGATCCTATCCCGTGCCAGCGCCAGTCTCCCATGCGCTGCCCGGGAGACAGCTGTTGCAGACATGCCATAAGCACATCACAGTGACCAAAATAATGGAGGCACAGCTGGGTAGGGCAACTATAGGCAACCGAACGCTGGACAGTCATACTGCCAGGAGGGGAATGGAATGGAACGGTTGGTCAAGCCTAAATCTGCCAAAGGCCAGCAGTTTACCTTAATATGAGCTAGGTTATTGGCATTGGGCAGCTCTAGGATTCTCTCTAGCTAAGTGGAAAGCTGGGCTGCCTGTTTTATCTTGGAGATACGGAATTACTTCAAAGGGAACCTGCCAGTTGTCAAGCCTAGAACCATTAGGATACAGAGGGAAAAAAAACATAACACATTTAGTAACTGGTATTTAGGATTGCTAACTAAACTTGAAAGAAAAAAAATACTCCTGAGCCCTCTCCCCCTCTTCCCATAGCCTCCTACTTCTCCATCCTTGTCTGCTTAGGGTTTCGTGGGCCTCAAGAGATTTTTCTTCACCAAACTGAACTTTCAGGTCCCTTACATAAGCTGTAAATTCTTTGTTAATAACACTTTCTTCATAAGAATATGTATGGGCATGAACTGTTACTATAACACAGCAGTTTTCTGTCTTGAAGAAAGGGTCAGTATTGTCAGATATGTATGTCAAGTGGACTTCTGGACTGTAGACCATGCCTCCATCATACATATGAGGGGTTTTTTCCTGGGGGGGGGGAACAGGAACATTCACCTCACATCCTCCCTCAAAATGACCCTTTCAGGGAAATCAATCTTATTTGTAACAAGAAAACATCTTCAAGATCTGGTCATCCCAAGGACAATGGGAGATGAAAACCGCTCTACAGATGGTCAAATCTTTCCGGATGCAATTACAACTGGTTTTAATTAAAAAGAACTATAAAGTTCCAGGTGCTGAAACTATGGCCCTAGAGCTAAAATCTAAATAGTGGAAGTGGGGATAGGAAATCAGGTTGATGAGCTTTAGCAGAAAAACTACTGTACATCAGTTTGAATATTGCCAGCAATACAAATTAGAAGCAAAATAGCTGCAGCTATAAATGTGCTGCAAAGACGAAGTAACAACCCTGGCAAGTACATTTAGGCTGCACTCCTATGCACACTTTCCTGGGAGTAAGATTTATTGAACACAACGGAACTTACTTCTGAATATGCATGCAAAGGATGGTGTCCTTAACATGCTCAAGTACAAAAAATAGATGAAGGTCTTTAGTTGATCTGATTGATTGCCTTGTCAAAACCATAGTTTACTCCTCAAGTTACCTTGAGTGGTAAATAAACCACTAAGCATCTTCTTTTGAGAGAATTCAGTCTTGCCCAGGATTTAATGAGGGACTGAGGAAAATGGGCAGCAAGGATAATTGTAGATGAGTGCAGGTGGAGCAAAGCTAGTAGTTTTGTTGGAGCTCAAGTGAAGGCATGTTGCATAGTGGTGACAACAGCAAAGAAGCTTTATTTCTTTGCCATCACTGTGCCTACACAATGTTGCCCAGCTGTGTGATTCAAGAGCTTTTACAGTGTGTGACACGTTCTTGGTGACTTGCTGTGATAGTTTGGTAGTTTTCTGCAGACAAAATTTCCACACCTGCTTTGACCATCACCATTTACAAAATAAACAGCAGAGGAATCCTGGTCTCCTAGTCATATTTATTAGAATGTGGAAAGAATGCTTGGTTTGTTCACCCTACGACGTGTCCACTTGGCTTATGTTCATCTTAACGACTGAAAAGAGCTAGGGGAAATTGGTGACCTGCTAGATTTATATAATCCAGGACCATTTCCAAATCTGGCCAGTGCAGGGCATTTTCTGGATGGGGAGGAAGGAGAGAGGGAGGTGAAAAGGGGCGGGAGGACAGCAGAGGCAGGGCATTCCCGTGGGTGAGGCAGTCCCGATCTGGGCTGCAGCGCGGTGCTCGCACTTGTGCCTGATAAACAGCAGGTGCAGATCCAAGCAGACCCATCAACCCAGCTGGGACTTACCCCAGGGCAAAAGAAACATTCCCCTTTCCCCATGGGGAGCTCAAGTGTCGTCCTTGCCTAGGCTTGGATACAGCGCAGGCCAGCCAGTCTGCCTGTTCCAGCGCAGGTTAGGATTTCACTGTAAGTAATTTAGAAAGGGTAGGGTGGAACACAACCATGTTGATTTTCCTAGATTTCTTGGAGGCTTTCATGTTATCCTTCCAAACTGACTGCATCCATGCAGGGTTCGATGGGCTAGGGCAGAGAAGGAAGGAGGGAAAGAGGAAGGGCTTAGGTTCCTTTCCAGTTCAGACAAAAAACTAAGATGAAGAAAACCTTTGGGCTGTAACTATTGTCTTGCATTACAAACCTACCAGATTTGATTTTTGATAATGGGGTCGCGAAGAGTCGGACACGACTTAGCGACTGAACAACAATGTGCTCAAGCAATGTTGGTGGCATAAGTATCTGAAATTGATCTATAAACGAACAGATTACATAGTTGGGCATTTCAAATGAAGGTTTCTTTCCTCCCTACCTCCTCTGCTTAAATGAGCATTTCTGTACCTGTGACTTGATTTGGATTTTCTTTTCAACAATGACACATTTCATAATCTGTGCTTAATGATTTAAATGCCTCAAGTGTAGACTTTAATAAAAAGATGAAACATTGAGTACACAGTCATATGATTAAATGGAAAAGTAAAAGCAGCAAGCAGGTGTAACTCAAGTTGGATTTTAAAGTGTTTTAATGCAATTAATGTTATTAAGTGGGCTTAACAAATATGGAATACAAACAAATTAGTTCTCTGTGTTTACACAACATCAGAGATTTCCTGTCAATGTGAAATCTACTCAGTTATGGGTTTTAGCCTATGTACCCATTAATACCTGCCATTGCCATATTATAAGTGGCGTTCTTTTCAACATATGCAAAAGTATTGTGTGGACAGAAATGACATGGAGAAATACCAAGGCAATACATCCACATAACTAACAACGTATCTCAGTAGCTATTCTATCGTAGGATCGATTCACAAAGTGTGCCTCCAGTCAAACGAGTAATCTGAGAGATTCCCACACACATACACGCAAACAAAGAGCCAAGGGAACACTGCTGAAATGTCGGGAATGGAAGGACTGCTTTCAGGGAGTTGCCATTCCCAGAATCATCTGGCCAACAAATCTCACAGAATGTTAGTATTTGAATCCAGGCACTGGAATCTTTTCAGGCAGCACTATGAGACTGGAAATTCATCTATATAACTAGGGGTTCCAAGTCACATAGTGAAAGCTTTTATTTACAGGGAATTTGAAAAACAGAATTAACATAGCCTTTTGCTGTTTTGACCAGGTTAGGCTCACAGCTTTTCAGCTCCATTATTTAAAAATTCCACCAAAAAAAATTGTCCATATTTTTGCCAATGGATACAATAAATGGTATCCTGCCTAAACCATTGTAGAGAAGCTAGATTTTCCACACAGCTGTTGTATTATATTATTATTAACTATTTATATGCCGCTTTTCAACAAAAGAAACAAACAGCCACTAGGAAAAGATGCAACACTGGAACGAATCGGGACAGTTCCTCTCACTCTGATAAAATAAGAGGATCTTTAAAATGTGCTACTTTGCTCATTTAGGAGGAGATATAATTGATAGATAAGCAGCAGATCAATCTACCTAAATAACACATCTACAAAAAACAACAACACAAGTTATGTGAGTTGGCTGTGTTCAAAGCAGCTGTATATTTTTTCATACGATGCTGACTTAGAAAACATTAAATCCAGAACTTATGATATATAAGTTAATGTGACAAACGTAAGCCACCTATCTTCTCCTTTTATACTTCCAATTTATATCATACCAAATGCAACTAACACAAGTCAGCAAGGAAAGCTTGACCAACATATCTACAGAAATGAAACTAGGGATATTATATACAATGATCAAAACTACATTGGGAAACAAGATCAGAAAGATGGATAGCGTTGCATACCCAATCAGCTCTATTAAAGAATGGCACATTTCCTGAATTACTTAATAGAGCAGGATTTTCCATATAGCTGTTGTATTATATTATTATTAACTATTTATATGCCGCTTTTCAACAAAAGAAAAACAGCCACTAGGAAAAAATGCATTTTGTTCAAAGAAACAGTTTGAGGAACATGTTCTTTTACCTGGCCCTTACTAGTCTAACAAGGAATAGTCACTATTGACAAGTTTTCAACAATTTCTACTTCAATCTTCATTTTTAAAGTTGCATGACAAAATTGATCACATATTGAAAGGAAAGAAATAGTACAAATGAAACCAAGCAAAATTATAGCACATAAATGATTGCAATGAAATGTGTGTAATGAACTGTAGTATAATTGAATAAATGGAACAGAAATGAAAAAGGATCAGAAGTAACAATATAGTTCTATCCCAATGGGTAGCCAAAACGTGGAGATTACCGTTAAATCAGCCATGCCGTTTGCCAATTAAGCTGGAACATGCTACCACTGTCTTACATAATCAACTACCTGAATCTTCCAGAGTTCCAAGGTGTGGTGTGGCTCTGGTGCCTGTGGTGTTTAATTACTGAAGACCAGAAACCTGAAAGCATCCCAAGAGAATTGGCCATTCACTGTTATGCTGGCAGAACCCAACTACAGTGTCTGTCTGTACCTTTCTTTCTGGCAATAGGGGCAGGAGAGCATAAAAGGAGACTGATAGCTATCATAACACATAAGCTGGGAATCCTCAGATTTCAGAGAGAACAATTTTAGCTCTGTACTCAAGTGAAAAATCTGGATTAGTAACTCACTAATAATGTGTCGGAACTTTCTGGGGTTGATCCTTGCAACTTTGATCAACTCAATATCTAGTTAACAGCCCCATCCTGCAAGACTGGGCTGTTCCACTCGCTATCTGGTACACCCCTGTCAAAAAGGCATGCACTGTATCTAGCGAGGGGCAGTGGAGGGGAAAACAGATTTATTACCCTCCCGCTTCACAATGGGTCTCTCTGGACCTGTACCAGCTTTTTAGGAGAGTCCTTGCCCCCACTGCTGCGTTACTACAGTGGGTCCGGGCAAGTCTGGCAACATCCTAGGAGCGCTGTACTTCTTGCAGCAGATCTCCCAAAATGTCTACTAACAGAGTGCTGAACACACTGGTGGCAGCCATTTTATGACAGCGGAACTGTTTCAATGTCATAAATGGCTGAACACAACAGCCCAATCTGGAATAGGATTATGCAGTCTATCAAGCTATAGTGACTGAATTCTATATACACTTTTTCTGCCACGGTAAATATTCTTATTGCTATTACTACTTCTATTATCAAAAGTAAATGTACAGATGCTATTGCTAGAGTATAGTAAATTATTGTCATTTGTACCATTTTTCCTAATTTTTTTTAAAAAGAGGCAGACAAACTAGAACACAACGTAGTATAATGTTATCCAGCATAGTAGTCCCTCTTACTTCTTAGCCTGTAACACAGAAGGCTGTCATGTATTAATAAAGGCAATATAAGGTACTGCTACACAGAGAAAAATTTCTATAAAATAGCACTTAATCATGCACAGCAGGCCATAGTCCACACAGCGAGCAAACCACATACACGCACACACATCCCAGAACAAGGGATTTCAGCGACTTGAGTTTATTGTCTGAGTTTGACAAGCAACTGCGGCAAAACCTCATTAAAAATAGATTAGTAGCAGCCTACATAATGTTTTACCACAAGACAACATTACAGGATAAATAATAAAAATAATAAGAGGCGTCTCACACTTCGCCTCTGAGGATCAGAACAAATTTTAGAAGTGTCAATGAATTTAGCAACACCTTAATAGAGATGGGCAAATATTTTCTCCACTATTAAATGGTTCAATCAAGTATGTCAACTGTTAGGAGGGTGGGGTAGCTTCCTAAAAATAGTTATTAATTTATTTCCATCTCTCTCAACCTGAGATAATCTTCTTATTCTGGAAAACAGCATGACCACATGGCCCTGAATGCCTTTTTTACACACAGAAACATCTGGCCATCAGAGAAGGAATGGTATCGTAGCATGTCCATACAGATATACATATATGCAGATGACGTTCATATGGCATAGTGACAACATGATCATTTCAGAAAAAATCAGAGATCCTTCTTAGAAAATGCTCCCATGTCAACATTTATTGCCACATGTAAAGGTCAGTCAGTCATTGATGAATTGTAAATTGCTTTATAAGTTAATACTTAAAATTGTTATATGATTATTTAGATGCATCATTTGAGAGAGAGAGAGAGAGAGAGAGAGAGAGAGAGAGAGAGAGAGAGAGAGAGAGAGAGAGAGAGAGAGAGAGAGAGAGAGAGAGAGA
>JAJKFI010038057.1:0-62823 GCA_029204185.1 Lerista edwardsae
TATTATTATTATTATTATTATTATTATTATTATTATTATTATTATTAAAACAAACACTCCAAAAATTCTCCACTTTTCTAATTGCCTGTAGTCTAGTCGTTATACAACAGATGTGGGCGTCACCTAACCAGAATGCGTTATAAATTAGGGACTTTTATAATTGGTTAAAATATGATTTTAACCAATGAATTTCTATTTGTCTTTAATTTCCTCTCAATACTAAGTTCATCAGAGTGTGACAATTAATTAACTTAATTAAGCTCGCATAGGTCAATATGTAGAGCTACTCAGATTAATAGCATAGCTTATAAAGTTAATCTTCTTGTATAATGCAAATGACACTAAGTCATGTATTAAATATCTTCCTGAGTAAGAGAAGAAATGGGACTAAGTGTACTTTAAAGAAAGGAAGAGACTGTGGAAAGGTTAAATAAAGACAAATGCCTTGAATTTGTGAAAATGTTTTAACTGAACTAATTCATATTTAAACTAGCAGTCTTCCAATTCAGCTACCTCAGCTTAAACGTACATAATAAATTCCCCTGCAAGACAGTATTTTTCTTGTTTTCTAATAAATTTTGACATCAAGAAGATTGCTATAAAACCTTCTGGAGTTTTGTTTTGTTTAAAAAAATCATATTAAAAAGAATTGCACAACAGCATTATAAATGAGGGAAAAGTCAAATGGAATTTTAAAGCAGAGATACACAATAGCCTTCCAAAGAAATCCAAAAGACAGCTTATTGTTTATAAGCGGACAGGTGAGACATGACCTGCAGGTTACAGTGACCTGTAAAGTGAGAATATTTTTGGTCACGCATTTAAATAGCGTTAATGGACCTGCCATCTCCTAGTTCAGTGGATAATTGAAACTGCAGATGCCAGATCAACAGATACGGGGGCCTGACTGCGGAGCCAATCCTGTGGGCCGTAACGCCAGCAGTGTATGCATACCACCAGCTCTGGGTCACGCATTAAGTACGTTTATGGCACCTGGAGAAAAGGTACCACCCATGTTGGGACCGCGCCAGACGGCACTGTGCGCCAGCGTGGGCATTAGGCGGCCGGTGCTCCAGCAGCGCTGGCCGGCGGTAAGTCCTATTGGTCGCAGAAGTACAGTACACCAGGATTCACTATCTAGCTAAGAGAATGCAGTACTCGTCAAACCCGTAGTTTATAAAAACAACAGAACATATTCCTGAAAGGAAATAATTACGTGCATAGGAGCATTACAGTTACTGTTTTCAGAAGAAATTCTTGCAGTACAGCTATGCACAAAAATGTCATTTGATCAACTTCATCATCATTTATCTTGATATCAAATTTCTGCAATTGGCTTTTCTAATCTAGTGGAGAGGTAAACAGCAGGGTGCAGGAAACTATATCTGGGATGTGTCTGTGTCCTTTCTTTGTGTGTGTATATTCATTCCTCCACTAATGACTCGCAAAGTAAGAGAACAGCAGAAAAAAAACTGCAGGAAAAAATAAAAAAAAAATCAAGATAGTGTCTACTGCAGACTATAAGTGGTTCTAGGATGATATTATAAAATTTAAGAGATTAGGCAACGAAATGTGATATGCAATTCAATGTTGTAAGTATGAAGTGATATCCTGTTGAGTTATGAATTAGCGACTGCGGCTTTAATGCACATACACACACACGCACATTTTGCAGTTGGGAGTCTATCAAAATGGCAAGCAATATCAGGAGACACAAGAAATAAATGAAGTGGATGAAGTAGTAGATGAAGAGTAATGGATTACTCTAAATCTGAATGGCTAGCTGGCAGACTATGGGTCACATGTGGCTCACAAAACAATGTTAACTGGCCCCTAGAAGGACTTAAATTTTAATTAATGTATATTGTTGATAAATGCACTTGTAAGGAAGAGGCAATGGGTTTTCAAAAGCTTTGGAAAACAGACATATTCAACACTTTAACATGACATATGGTGCACAAATGCTGTAACAATGAATGCCTTATATGTCAGTATCACTGATTTTAATTACAGAGCCATCAGTTAAGAGACCCAGGGCCTGATCTAGAAGGTCCACATCGCTGGTGGCATGTCCATACCGCCGGCAAAAATGTTGCAGTTGTGCTGTAAAGCATGTCTGTGACATGTTAATGCTTGCGTTGGCGTGATGCTCATTCAGCACCAGGCCCCAGTGCAAGCGGTTGGTTGGCACCAGAGGCTTAACTAGACAAAAAAAGTGCCTGGGGCAAGGAAGGTGGCTTCCATCGCCGGTTCTTATCCCTGGCAGTGGCTCGGGCAGCCCGACATAGGGCTGCTTGATTCACAATCTGCAAAATAGTCGGCGGTGAGCTGAGGAGGCCTACTGGAGGCAGCAGGGATTTCTTCAGGGATAAATGTCCCCTTCTCCTGGGGAAACTCCTGTGGCTGCCTTGTTGTCGCTGCATGCTGTGGTAGCCTTTTGGCAACAGTTAGGCAGTTCTGGGTTGGGCTGCCAGTTATGCACTCTAGCTTTCGGAACAGCCACGAATACAGAAGGTTGAGGAAAGAAGTCCAAAATACGCATTTGCCATCCATACGCTACACTCATGATGACTAGTGATAAGGCCAAATAAAGGAATCAAATACCAACCTCTGAGTCAACAATTCTATTACTCCAAAGTAATCATTATTTTACTAGAGATTATTATGTGAGAAGGCATTATGCAGAACACACTAAATTATTCTGAAAGCCTTTGTAAGAGCGGGACGTGCTGATTTGCATTATTCAAATTATGTGCACATTTCTCTCATTCCTAACATATTCCGGTATCTTTACTTAGTTCAGAATTTACTGAGTTTTGAAAGGAGCTTGGGCAAGAGTTAATGCACTTGAAGACGTTTTCTGGGTATTTTTCATTGTACTGGCGTCTGGTTGAATTCTTCAAATGTGAAATTTCTGACAGATACTGGTGCAGGAGATGTAATGTATCACAAACCTATGTAGGACATTTCTTTTTATTTAATCCTCAAATTACAACATACTGGCATAATGTGGCTTATTAATTGTGTCAACCTGAAAATTTCTCTTTCAATTGTCTCATTTCCTTTTGCACTCCTGTTGTTTGGGTTCCTCCAAAAGTATGATGAAGCAAGATATTGAATGAAGTGCTATTTTGATAATTAATGAACTCTGCAAACAGAAACAAACTTCTTAAAAAGGATTCTGCTTTAAAAAATAACCAGTTGATTTCATCCCACTGAACAGTAGCGTTTGACTGTTCAGAAGAGCGGGATGCAATATTTATCCATCCATTTCGCTTGCCCATAAAATTTGCAACGATCCAAAAATAATTAGTACCACAATTTCTTCTACTGTCCTCTCCTATATCTTTGACAATTAACTTGTTTGGACAACAAGCACTATTAACTTGGATTCTTATCTTCATCCATTCAAGACTTGTGCGTTTTATCATTCTCTTGCCTCTCAACTTGCTTTCACAGTCCCTGCACATGATGACCCTAAATCTGTAATCAAGTTTCATTATTTCATATTGTTCTTTTATTATATCTGAGAAGGTGAGAGTTTGGTGATGTGAATAGATATTGCCAGCCAAAATTCATTGCCAGGCTTACTTTTCTTCAGAACTCTCAAAATGATGCAGATGGATTTATTAAGAAATGTAAAATCTCTAATAACCAGAATTTCTGTTGCGTGGAATTTCACCTCCACGGAACTGGAATGCCCCTAACAAATACTGGATGAATGAATTTATGATACCACTGTGGTCAAATAAGACACTATAAATTGATTTTAGGGCACAATCCTAACCTGGAGTTAGGCGGGCACAGTTAGGCCAGCAAAGTTTGGCGGGCACAGTTAGGCCAGCAAAGTTTGGCCAGCACAAGGGACACCGTAAAGTATGTTTGGACCACTCTCGGAGTCAGAGATACCAGTACACAGATGTATGCCATCCTCCCTGACTCTGAGAATGGTCCAAACGTGCTTTACAGCAGCCCTCGTGCCAATCAAACTTTACTGGTTTAACTTGTGCCAGCCTGACTCAGGTTAGGATTGCGCTCTTAAATGCTGTCAAATGTAGGAAATTTTATATTTGAGAAGAAGAAGAAAAAATAGCCTTGTGTAGATGGCAGAGTCCAAATATTGGGAACAGTGGAAAGGAGCTTTCCAGTATGCCTGACCTAAATGGGAACAAACCCAACACCAGGCATGAAAATTTCAGGGAGAAAAAAATCTGTTCCCAACAATCAATTTAGTAACAGAATAGTCACAGAATGTCCTACCTCTTCTGGATGTTTCTGTGCCACCGATACCAGCTGCTCAGAGCTGCTTCTTGAGATAGAAGGTACAACATTAGTTGGGGCCTCTGAGACCACCTCAACTGACGGTTCCGAGTCCTGAAGGCAACAGAGACAAACAGATCCCTCAGTTGTATGCTGAAGTGGGATTTCACAAGAGAGTTTTAGCAAGACAATGTGGTCTGTTCCAAGGTACTGAAACAGGGAATAGTGGTATTCTGAGCCTATATATTTCCATTTTCTTCTGAGGCTTAATTGAAGTTTTTTGCTTCTGCATTTCTTTTTGTACAGGTAAAACATAGAAATTCCACATTCCACACAAATGTATTGTGAACGTTGCTAACACTGTTTCACAATATAAATAATAATGTAGTAAGAATTTCATAGAATCATAGAGTTGGAAAGGACCTACAAGGTCATCTAGTCCAACCCCCTGCCTGTAGTAGAAAATCCTCCTAGAGCAGCTCCAGCAGGTGCTTGTCAAGCCTCTACTTGAAGGTCTCCAGTGAGGGAGAATCTACCACCTCCCTTGGCAACCTATTCTGCTGTCAAACCGCCCTTATCTTCAAGAAATTCTTTCTGCTGTCCAGCCGGAATCTCCTCTCTTGCAGTTTGTACCCATTGGACCTAGTTCTACTGTCAAAGGCAGATGATAACTAATTTGCCCCCTTTTCCTTATGACAGCTCTTCAGATATTTGAAGAGTGCTATCATATCCCCTCTCAGTCTTCTCTTCTCCAAGCTAAACATACCAAGTTTCCTCAACCTTTCCTCATAGGACTTGTTTTCCAGCCCCCTGAACATCTTTGTTGCTCCTTCTCTGAAGCTGCTCCAGTTTGGCTGCATCAATTTTCCTCCTCCCCCCGACCCATACATTGGAAAGGTTGGGAAAAACACCCATCTCTCTGCCCTTGGATCAAGGAAGGATAGTAATTCAACAATAACTCCAAGAAGGAACTGAAAAATACAAATGTTACGTTACTTCGCTGAAGAAAAAAAAAAAATCCCACCACTATTACCACACAAGGATGGGCCTTAAATGCCACAGAAATAAAAGCTGATAGCAACTTAAGACTTGCCCTTTAGGCTTACGTTTCACATTCAGGTTGCAATCTGAACAATGAAGGAGAAAAATGCAGGAAGACCCTGGTTTGGGAGAGGCGGGAATCACTACTATGCAAATTTATTGCTATAAGATCCAGGACTGTAAAGGGAACATGGAAACTTCAGAGATTTACTACTCAAAAGTCTAATATAACTTCTAGTTGCCATTATAACCGACTTTTAATAGCCTCCTGATACTTTATGTATTTATTAACTGGCCTGAATTATATCATGCATGGACTGCAATACAGTGCCTGTATATTTGAGTAACAGCAGGACCTTTGGAAAGAAGTGTCTTAGAAGAAATGTGCAAGCCTTAACAATTCAAGGCTTTGTGTTTTTATCTATGCACATGTACACAGAGAACTTTTTTTTTTAATACAAGCTGAACTGAAAGGCCTTTTTGCCAGAGAGATTAGTGCGTGTACTGCTGGTGTTGGGCTGTATCATGTGGGCCCGGGCAGCCCCTGGAATCTCCTCAGGGAAATAAGAATGGGCGCAGAACAGAGGAGGCCCGTGTTAGGCTTTCAGGCGTGGGGAGGGGCATAGGATTCACTGCCCCTCACCCTCCCAGGTCCAATCTTCCCCTCGGGCCACCTTCCCTCTGCCTAGTTCCCACACCAAGGAAGCCTCACTGCTGGTCGGCAGTAACCCTTACTGCTCATTGCTTCCCAACTGCGTCTTCCCGGTGCAGAGGCTGGTATACCAGGCTTTCCAGTGGTGACAATGTAACTTACAGCACTCAAACAATCGCGGTCGCTAGGGAAGCATGCCAGCTCCTAGTGCAGTCTCAGTATAGGATCAGGACCTAAGCCAGTGGTTCCCAAACTTTTTAACGCCGCAACCCACATTTTAAAATGACAGTCTATTGGGACCCACCTAACACCTAGGGCCAGAGGTGGTTGATGCCCAGAAATAAGCACTTTGAGCTCATTAAGAACATAAAAAGAGCTCCACTGGATCAAGCCAAAGGCCCATCTAGTCCAGCTTCCTGTATCTCACAGTAGTCTACCTGATGCCTCAAGGAGCCACAACTAGATATCTGCATCTTGTTGCCACTCCCCTGCATCTGGCATTCTGAGGTAGCTTACTTTAAAGTATGGAGGTTGCACTACCCATCATGGCCTGTAGCCTGTGATGGACTTTTCCTCCAGAAATCCAGTCCCCTTTTAAAGGCACCTAGGCTAGACACCATTACCACAATTGTTCTCCCTCAGATATGCATTCATTTTGGTACAGATAAGGAAATTGAGGGAGCTATCCAGTTCAATTTTTACTCATTTCTTAATAATTTATCTTTGAGCAAAAACCAGGGTATTCTGAAAGTACATAGTTTGTATTACATGTACAACTAAAGAACCTCCGTACTTTAGAAGTAAGCTACCTCAGAATGCCAGATGCAGGGGAGTGGCAACGAGATGCAGGTATATACAAAAAACAGGTAACTCTCCCATACTGCCAGTGGCATTCCTATAGAGAGGGCAAAATGCTACGTTTTGCAGAAGCCTGAGGTCAGCTCAAATTTTTTACTTCCTTTAAATCAGGTTCCAGGGCAGTCTCCAGGACAAGCTCCTCCTCACAAGCACCATTCCCCAAGTTTTACCCCCAGTGTTATCTGAGAGTCATGGAACATTCTGTGATTTTTGCCTGAAAACCTGCTATTGCCTTATCTGTAAGATCCCCGGGAACTACATCCCTGCTTCCTTTATGGATTTCACAACTGAATTTTTTGAGTTACCTAAATATTCTCGGCAAAAGCATTAATCAATAATGAGACCCACAGGCTTGTTGCAATGGGATTTGCAAAATTATTTTAGATGCAGTTACACATAATACAATCTATTTACTTTCAGTATACAGTCATATGTCTGATAATACTGCTTCCTTTAGTGCTGGTTCATTACTGTATTGTAATGAATGCAGCATCGTTACACTCTATGTTGCATCGTTAATTGCAAAAAAATCAAGCTATGCATTGCCATTTTGTCTATTAAAAAGCCAAGGTTTACATTACAGAAAGTGTTCTATTCATTTCAACCAACTATTCTGCACTCAATTGCAATACGAATTTAAATTCAAAAGTGAAGCATTTTGTCTACCTGCATAGTGTCTACCTGCATCATTACATGTATAAGAACTTCTCACTGGTTTTCAGAAGTAGATCTCTTTTCTGCTGACATCTTTCTAGCAACGCTACTGGGTGAAGTGCCTCAATCAGCAGGTTTTGAATCACATGACAACTATTAAAAACGTAGGATTTTCTTATTGTTACACTAATCCTCCAGTGTCATCTATGGATACTAACTTTGTCCTGAGCTATGGCAGAAAATCTCATTGATGGAACATAAATACATATACCAGTAAGCAATTCTGCTATACTATTTGTTCTCAGGCCTAGACAAAGTGTTTTCAATGTGTGTGCATTTCATCCACACTTGGGAATCAAGGAGAATTACTGCACCAATCTTTGCATCTTTAATTTCTTCCTTTTTGCAATGATCCCTCCAGTGTCTGGGTTCAGAAATAACTCAGAGTCATGGTTTGCTCACTGTAATATGGTTTGTTAACGGTCAAAACAGGGACCTAATTAATTCTTGGCTAACGAACCATGATTAATCATCCAAGATGGCGCCGTGAAAGGCAGCCTCGGCTTGTGCTCGGCTTGTGTTTCGTGATATATCTCTTTTTTATAGTCTTAGAATGGTCTTTTGATGGTTTTTATAGCTTCTCAAACCCTTTAAAGCTGTTAGTTTGCTGATTTATTGTTTATCATGTATGTGCAGCATTATGTATGTATGTAGCCGGAAGCCGAATCAAATTCCGAGTGTGGTTTTCATACTTGGCCAATAAAATTATTCAATTCAATTCAATTAAGTCACAACTATTTTAAGTTAACTTGTTACTTGCCCTTGCAGTTCTGATGAACAAGGTCCTAGATCAGCAGCAAAACAGAGACATTCTAGGCTGCTAGTGTCCTTCTGTGAAAGCTTCTCTAAACCCATCCATTCCTTTTGTCTGCCTATCATCACTTCCTCTCACTTGAAAATTTAAAGCAAGCTCTCCCATCAGCCACCTCTCCAAACAAAACAAATGCTAACCAATGTGAACATATCAAATAAATCTTCAAGTCACAGGGACTGAATTAAAGTTCTTTTAATCCTTTCCTAAATGGGTAACCAGCACTTAACTCTTGTCTGTGAGTGTGAGCTCATGCCCTTCTCATCTCTGTAGCTGATGAAACAATGGTCAGGAGGCTAGGAGATTTGGGTTGCATGGGTCAGTTCATGGGAGGAGTGACTGTTTTGCAAAGAAGCCAGGACTAAAATTATTGCCTGTGGACACAATCCTAGTTCTTTAAAACTAGCCATTGCTCCATGTGACCTCTTAGCAACTAGTTCAGAGAATGAATGAAGAGAGCAGGGATTTTTACTCTCTAATCTATTCTACAGAAATAGTTTGCTAGTAAAATAAAATCGAAAGTTACAGTAGGCCCTTATTATGGTGCATGGTTTCTGTTCCTGAAACCCCCATGAATGACAAAATCCATAGATGTTTAAATCAATAGATTTTGGAGCCTCTAACCCTCTAAACACAACCAGAGCTGTGCTCCAGTCGTGTCCAGAGGGTATTCTGATGGCCAAAAACATCACTTCTGGTTTTCAACTGAAGAGTGGAAGTGAGTGCTTTAGGTGGGAAGGTATTCCAAACATATTTGGATGGGAAAAGGTGGGCTCCCTGAGGAGGGGGAAGGGAGGGTTTCATCAACCCTCAACTCTCAAGTACTTGGATTCTCAACTCTGCAATTACTGAACCTATGGATAATGCGGGCCCACCTGCAATTAAGATATAGCACCAACTCCTGTGCACCTGGTATTAATACAGATCCCCTGTTGAAATGTATTCACAATGTAAAATTGTTGAATTGTACAAATAATTTCATGGGTATCGTTCTAAGGTACAAATGCCTCATCTGCATATTAGGAATAATCCTTAAATAAAATCTGAATTATTTTGTTACTTAAAGCAAACAAATAGATCTATATTTCACTAAAATAGCATTCTATTTTCTGACCAGAAAATGAAGGACAATATTTCCCTGTAATCTGAAGCTAGCACACATCTTTTTAATAGATAAAATGGTTCATTAAATTACTGAATACACTGTGGAGAAAAGTCACTAGCTTTTTAAGAACTAGAGTATTATGTTTTTGAAAAACAGATTATCACCTTTACAGGAAAAACACAAATGGAATATAGCTGCATACCTTTCATTTTTTGTGTGACAAAACCAAAGTAGCATTCACCTATAAGTTATGTATGGTGTGGAACATTTTATTCATTAGAAACTATCCAAATAGTAGAAATAAATTTTTAAAGATACCTAAAACAAACACGAGCTATGTCTACCAATAGTTTGTGGGACCATCAAGTTTAGAGTGTGGCTAGAAATCAGAGAGCCCTTTGTGAATGTGAAAAGTGCTTTCCTGTGTGAAGACATCCCAGAAGGGCCCAGTGTATACATGACTGGATTCTGACCAGACTGCTCCAACTATCAGTGGCTGGGGACTATCACATCATCATCACAGTGCCCTGCTCACAATGCCCTGCTAACCTCTGGGTTTATTTCTGTGTGATAACTTCAATATTATAGGTGTAATGAGATTAAAGCACTGCTATGAATATAGACAGGGAAAAAACTCTAATAAAACCAATCCAGCCAGACGTTGCAAACCAATTATTCTTGAGCCGATACTGTAGTGGCATGCATTCTGCAAATCCTCACCGCCCTTTTCAGCACTTTTTTTTTTTTTGCAGGAATACAGTTTATAGATAGGAATTATTCGCACTTGGTTAAGGTAACCAGCCATCATACTGGTGACGGAGTGGGAAGGAAGTATAAACTATCCCAGGCATAAAAACACAACAGGAAGTGTCAACTGGTTGCCTTAGCAATGGACATTCCATCCTCCTACCCATTCACAATGGAGGCAATGCCCAGGCTTCACTGCCCTCAATGGTATCAAATAGCCAATCAAATCTGACATTTATCATGATGTAATAAGGATTACTACGTGCTACCTGGTTGGCTAGGTCTACCCTTAGAAGAATTAGAAGCAAGAAAACAAACGAAAATGGCAGTAAAGCAGCAGCAGATCTGGGCTACAAATAAATGCAAAAATGTAGCTGAAGCACAGTGACTAAGTTAAGTGGCGTTCCTCCTTTAAAGTCAATTTTGCCCACCAACGTTTTCACATGTGAAAATTCAGTGCAGAACTAAAATAAATTTACATATTTATATTTAAGGCCATCACTCAAGGCGGTTTACATGGGCAGACTTTATTCAGAAACCTGAAGGTTTTTACAATTTATACAGAAATGTTCTATCTTTCAAGAACTACACACATACAGATGGATCTTTCTGGATTTAGTCCTTCTTTCTGGCCACCCGTTTGTCTTCTTGCTGGCTGACAAATGGCTTCCCTGCTCCCACCAGAGAAGCGGCTGAACTTCGGCACAACTCCCCCTCACACAAGGCAGCCGAAGCTCAGCTGTTAATCAGCCGCAATTAACGAGGTCTGCCGCTCTCAGAGACTTCCGGCTGTCCCGAACTGGCGACCTTCAGATCTTCAGCTCTTATCTTCAGGCAAACGGAGGCATTAACCCTCTCGACTAAATCTTCTGCCCATTTTATGCCCATTTGATAAAATTAACATTTTATCATTCATACTGTAATTAACACATTTTGAAGTAACCCTGATCAACCGAAAGTACATATATACATGAGCAGCCCAATCCTATTCTGCCCAAGCGCTGACGCTACAACTGCTGCGTGCTGTAAAGCATGTGTGTGCCACCCAGGGCGTAAGCTGCGGTGACGGGGGAGCCTGCACCACCCTGCCGACATTGCAATTGGACTCCTGGCTGCTGCAGAGACAAGGTAAACACCAAAAGACGCAGGTGTGGAGGAAGGCAGAGAGAGGTGTGCTTGGGTGTGGGGACCAGCCTGGGAGGGGGGGGGTGTAACCAGTGGAGGCCTCTTCCGGCGAATCTTATCCCCTTTCCTGGGCTTGAAAGCCTGACTTGGGGCTTCTCAAGTCTGCAACAGCTAAAGAGAAGGCCCATTGAACAGGCTGGGACTTTACTCGGGATAAGGGGACAAATGTCCTCTCAGTTCCGAGAAGAACTGCAGCTTGCTGAAATCCAGCACAGAATACAGTGGTCGTTGTTTGGCGCAGGTGTTTCTGCGCTAGATAGGATTGGGCAATGAGTCACATGGGGGCTACTTGTCTATACTGACTGTAGTGTGTGTGTATGTGTGAATTCCACCACCATGTCAGTAAGGTTAATCACAATAATGTTTGCCACTCACAGGACCATACTACTACTACTACTACTACTACTACTACTAATACTACTACTACTACTACTAATAATAATAATAATAATAATAACCACAGTACTCTAATACCACAGCCAGATGGAGGAATACAACAGAAAAAGAACTCTCATGAAGATTGTGATGTTTGAAGATGATCAAAATGAGACTTGCATTTGATGCAGAACATAAAACTGTTGATCAAAATAAATGGAAAATACCTTGTATAGAAAATTATGCTTAATGTCAAGAACAAACTCAAAACATAAAAATAATCTTGATTGATGAAAAAACGGAAAATAAAATGCTGCTAAACATAAATTGCTGAGCAGTAATAAAGCACAAGCCAGTAAGATACTGGCTGAAGTAAGATACTTTATTAATGGCTGCACCCAAAAACCTAATAGCACACAAAAAACAGTCTTGCAAAGGAATTCTAGCACCATGATAACAGAATAGTCCAATCTCCTTTACTCACTTTAGAACAGCTCATCTCTCTCTCTCTCTCTCTCTCTCTCTCTCTCTCTCTCTCACACACACACACACACACACACACACACACACACACACACACAGAGAGAGAGAGAGAGAGTGAGAGAGAGAGAGAGAGAGAGAGAGAGAGAGAGAGAGAGAGAGAGAGATGGAATAATAACAATAGGTTCTTCAAAACCCAATCGCATAAGGATTCACACCGTAAGGATTAATCATACAGACAGCATATGAGTAAAACGTCTGAAATAAAGTGCTAGGAAATTTCAGTCGCTAGTTACATCCATACTTAACATCACACCAAACATGTACAGTACACTTTTTTTAAATCATTGTGACTCATAAAAAGAAAACTCTCTCCAACATGGCGCATTTGAATATATTATGTTAACTCTTATCAGTTTTCATACATCATCCTTTACCATGGATTCACAGCTGAAAATTACGCAAGCCATAAATTAGCTTTAAACAAGCTTTGAATCAGGCTCGAGCTAGTTTTCAAATTAAAGAGTCGTCAGTATATTACAAGGTGCTGTCATTTTATTACCCCAATCAATTCTGTGTGGCCTGAGGTATAAGGAAAATGGATGCTGTCTTCATTTGCAAAGGGTTTATCTCCTGCACCAGGCTCTGAACTACTTGACTGCAGTAATGAATTGGGAACCAGTTACTAACAAAGACTTTTCAAAAAGAGAAAAGCAAAAGATAGTAATTCCTTTTTAGAGTTGCAAAATGGAAAAAAAAAGTCAATTCTTGAAAGAAATAGCATGAAACCATAAAGCAGAAATCCTTCAGAAATTCAAAATGGAAACTGTTATTTCCATTTAAAACAATATAAAATTCCAGCTTGCATTCTATTCTTACAGTATTGCTTACTAAAGTATTTCTGAAGGACGTAAATGAAAATCTGGTCTACTGTACACCATTACAAAATTGTTCTGATCAAAGTATGGAAGTGTTACTATGTTTTGATTCCCTTATACTAAGGACAGTGTAACAATACAAAGGAAGTGTACATTTCTAGCTAGTATTCAAGTTAAATTAGACTGCGGGGGCAAGGAACAGAAGTACACATGAACACATTTACACGCTTTGTGTTGAAGTAGTAATGTTCAAAGGAAAACTTGCATGGGATAGTATGCAAGGCATATGATCATCACAAGTTTCCACATTTTCTCTCTGCACATTCTATTTCAGGATTCAAAAGGTAAAATGTTCAGTAGGCATATTAGTGTTCAGACACTGGCTAGTCATGTTTCTAGTTATGTCTGAAGTGCATTTTCCACTCTAAATATGATTGTTTGGAAAGTACCAGTGTCTTTAGTATCTAAACAAGATAGGGCCTTCACCTGATCCAATGAGGCTTTTCTTAATGTTCTTATGTTCAGTATTACAGCCATGGTATAACTTTTAGCCTGGGTTAAATGTATATATTGTATAAATCATCACTGCATATGAACTCTATGTAAGGGAATAGTTTTTTTTTTTTTTTTAGTTCAGTCACACTATTTTCATTTTTTCCATATGGAGAAGACTGGGGGCCGAATCCCATCCAATGTTTCAGTTCTGACGCAGCCGCAATGCATCCCTGAGGTAAGGAAAGAAATGTTCCCTTACCCTGAAGAGGCCTCAAGGCCTCTGTGACTATGGCACGCCACAGAATGCAGCACATGCTCTGTTGGCACGGCTGCACTGGTGCGGGAAAGGTGGATACGATTGGGCCCTTAATGGCTTAAATCTTCCACTACATAATTACAACATGAGACTTAGGTTGGATACTGCTGATATTCTTTACACATTGGCACGGGTACATGGGCCCCGTGCACATTGCAACAATATGGGGACCTGATTGGCTGACTTACTTTGGAGTAAGCATTCCTAGGATTGTGCTGTAAAGCTGCGAACCTAAACATACCTACTTGCCAGGAACAGACAGAAACCTGGAGCTAGTGTTCCAGCAGCAGAGCCTGCTTTACAGCAATTGTAAAAACCACTATAGCCATGCATGAAACCAGGTGCTGTCAGAGCACCAGTGGAGGGGCCCACTGAGCAGTGCCTGCTAATGACGGTGAGTGGTTGTTGGTGGTGAGGACAGGAGTCCTGCTAGGAGGTGGGGGGGCACTGGTGTGGGCAACCTATGCTGGATGCGATCTCTTTCCTCACATCCCAACACGTCCCAGTTCTCCCCTCAGAATTAACCCTTACTTCTTTGGACCGCCCCCTCCCTGGGGCAGGTAGTTTTTTGCAGCTGCATTGACAGGGGTGGGCGGGTGGCTAAGAATAGGATCAGGCTGTAAGACTCAGAAAAACACACACAAAACAGTCCTTTGTACACACTCCAAAGCTTATGAAAATGGAAGCCAGACTTCAATTTATACCTTTCAGTCGCTGCTGGTATATTTGAAACTTGACATTCAATTTACAGTGAGCATTTTGACTGACTTTTTTTAAAGACACATCACTCCAAAGTCTACCTCTCCACACCCAACTTTTATTACTACTTCAGGGTTGCTACATTATACTGTGATATTAACAATGGTACAGTTATTTGAAGTCAATCCTCTCTTTGCATAAACGTCCTATAACACATGTTACTCATACCCTTCATTCTAGGCTTATTTAGAAACAGATTTGCCCTATAAGGTTGAAACGTATCAGGTATCCGACAGACAAAGCCATCCTGCTATAAAATTGATTTAATGCAAGCTCGCTGACTGTTCCAATGCCATTTAGTTGTAAACTGCTAATACAGATCCTATTATTAATACAGTGGAAGCCTAACACAAAGAATATTTTATTACATCTAAGTCAGCAGCATTAAAATTGGGCCTGTTTATTAAAAAGGAATGAACAGCCCAGCTACCACAGTTTAAGGGGCAAAATTAATCAGCAACCTTTTGCTGAGCTCACAGTAACTGAAAGGTCAAAATCAGTGCTGCTTCAAAAGCAGGAAAATTCTTCAAGTCTTTTCTTTGTAAATTAAAGGTATTGGAAATTATGAATAGTGTTATTCTGCCAAAGTAACTGGAAAAGCTTTACAATGGGCTCTGCCCATCGCTGTACCCATCCAACACAGGGATATATCTATTATATCAAATATCCCTGTGTATTCAATTCTCTTTTTTTACAACTCCCCAATACTCATTACTATCATTACCATATTAAATACATTTTTTTTGCTGTACTCCTCTGTTCAAGGATAGTTTTATATTCCAGTCAAAAACAAACTGTTCCACAAATGGCACTAGGGCCCCAATCGTTACACAGAGTGACAATACAAAAGCCTCCTGTCTTAGCTAGAGCTCTAGAAAGCTTCATACTGCAGGACTGTATAGAGGTCACAAAGGAGTGATAGTAATTAATATACATTGAGAAATATTACTCATGCTACCTTTGAACATATGCAGCTTGTAAACATTGTCGAAGCACTTGATGCTTCAATCTGTTTTTCAAGTTATGTTTTAAGTAAGAAGCTGCTAAGTTAGTAACTTTTCATCACTAAGTATTACAAGGGTTCCCCACACTTCCCCACTATACTTTATGATGCTATTTGGTGCATATAAACTTTTCAAGGCAGTAGATGCAAAATATGCAAGACTCTCCAAACATACCCAAAGGAGTTTTCAAGCCACTGAACCACATAATCACTTTCATCCTTTACCAAAGATATGTTTAGTGAAAAGCTAGAGATAAACTTAATTGCTGCCAGAATTTAACAATGCAGTGTACGTCTTCAGGATTTAGAGAAGATATTTTTAAAGCCAGCTACAAAAAAGTCACAAAATACTTGTGCAATCTCATGGGAGGGTTAATTATAATATACTTAAAATTATATTCTCACGTTAACTATTTGTGGAACCAACTTTTCAAAAGGAGGAAGCTGTCAAGAGGAGTAAAAATGAAGGAACAAGTACCTGTGGCTCTTTCCCCTTCTACTAGTCTTGCCTTCCTACTACATTAGGCAGCTGATAGCACAAAATATGCTAAATCACAAAGGTTCTACAAACAGCTGGGGGTCTGGAATCAGTTTTGGATTTAGGCACACACCTTTTATTTAGATACAAACGCATAATGTTTATATCCATTCAGATGAAACCAGGCAATTGTTTGGCTATTCGGTCACTATTTGTCTTACCAATATTGGAATGTCTTGATCCTTCTTGCATCCTTCCCCTAGTTAATCCAGAGTAACAACTGATAAAGAAACTACTACACTCATATCAGAAGCAATAGGATAATCCTGGAGCAATGGAATCTCAACTGCATAGTTTTAAATACAAATTAGTCCGCAGTGTGAATGCCAAGGAGCAATGTTCAGTCTTCAGAATCAGCTATTAGGGATTGTGCACTACACTTTCCAAACAGAGATGCCAGGTGTGTTTTTTTTTTTTAAAGGCTGTTGGAAGCTGCTTTAGGGCTCTTTCTATCTCCTGGATCAATTTGACACTTCCAGACTTTTTGCCAAGGGATCTATGCCTTTAGTCAAATACTTACAGGGATTAACCAAAGAGAATTGCTATACCGGTTCCTCTCTCAATTCAAATGAGACTGATGATGAGCATCAGACCAGTTATTTTGCTGCAGCTTTTGAACCATCATCACTAGTACTGTAGAGGACAAAGGTCTTTTTCTTTAAATCAGCCTAATTTCCAGTACAGGCTGACCCACTGAAAAATACATGGCTGGAAATGTTATAAAAAGATTAAGAAAGATCATGGCTATGATGTATATAACACATTATATAGTTTTCTGAGATATGAGGAACATTTGCCCATGTAATGTTTTCTGAGGTCTAACATTTTGGAACCCCCTTGAATACAACATCTTGTACGTTTGTGTCTTCCCATGCCTTTCCCAAACACTGCAATTCCGAAAGCCTGACACTTGGGAAGACTACTGATGTTGTATATATTTTACAAAAACTGGTGTTTTGTAGCAATTAACAGTTTTTGAGGAGCAATAGAGTCATATCTATTTTTCCCAAAGCCTTGTTCTATTAAAAGTCAATATGTACTCTTGTAATTAAGTAAATAATAACCAAGCTTTGCAATCACAGGCTGTTAATAGAAAGTAGTAATGGTGAACTACAATTGGTTGGCAAATTTCTTTATCATTCTATTATCAGCATGAGACCTTAATTATGAGTACACTATTTAAAAGCATGTAAACTAAAGCATCTTCCAAGTAAGTCAATTAAAGACATGGATTTGAATGCATTTTTTAGTTTATCTATTAAACTTGATGAATGAACGGCTAAGCAGGTGATACCATTATGAGGAAATAAGCTTCCTTTACAGAGGGCTGCATCCAATGGTCACCTCCTTCCAAAAGAAGTATTTCCTCTGAAGGAAACCTTTGGATATAATTTTATAGACATGAGCCGAAGAAGAGCTGCTGGACACAGGTGGCATACATCTAATGCAGCAACCCAAGGGGAAAAAAAGATGAAAACTAGAGTAACAGAATGCAATACAGGTCCCATGTTAAGTACCAAGGATGAAGATTTGTATCAGGAGATAGGGACACACTGGAACAGGGAATCAACAACTTAGGACAAAAGGTAGTGGGTTTGGTCTTTGGGCTTTTTGATCACTATGCTGTTTGATCAACTCAGCTTGATTAGCAAAAATTGTAAGTGATTCCAATTCATTTGTCTATATACTGTCTGTAGAGACCCAGAGTAGTGCAGTGGTTCAGTAGTTGGACTTGGACCTGGAAGATCCAGGTGAAACTCCTGCTCAGCCACGTTTCCTGGATGACTTAGCGCACTTGACAAACTAAACTGCAGTGCTCCCCTTAATGCATTTAGAGAATTTATGAATACACTGGAAATTCTGCAGAGTAAAATAAATTAATAGGCCTAGCTTTCTGTAGATGCAGCGTGCCTCTATGACATGACTTATCATGCTTGATTTTTTGGTTTTGTGTTGTTGTTTTTTCAAGTATCACTAATTCCAAGTACCATCTTTTACAGGTACCACTTCTGGTACCACCAATTCTAGGCTTAGCCCATAGTTGGGGTTTCACTCTGCATTCGCCTTACCCAAACCATGTCTTTTATAAGGACCAGGCAGCTGCATAATCACAATTGACACTGCTACATGGCAGGTTTGAGGATTGTCAGCTTTCCTAGGCAGATCAGAGCATGGTCCATCTATTCTGGATCTGAGCTACCGCTCTACTATCAGTTCTTGGGATGTCAGGTCTTCAGTTCAGTTTGGTGTGGGACCTAACCAGCTAACGACCCATCGGTTCCTTAGTTGGTAGATATATCCTTAGGAGGGAGGGGGCTTCCTAAAAGTCTTATGAAGTCTTGTGGATTTAAATCACAAATCCAAGGAACTGCCAGAGAATAGTAAACATGGGCTTTTTCTCATCTATGTGTTCATTTCTCTTATTTTATTCCCTGAAATTTAGGCTGATATAGGTAAGAAGTGCTCTCACTCTGACTTGGCTTCTGCCATCCTGTTGCAAAACGTAACTTCTGTGCTGGTACAAGAAAGGCGCAATATGTTCTCACCCAGTTCACTGCAATTGCCTCTTGGTTTTAAACTACCCTACATGCACAATTATCCCAAGGATTTGTGCTCTTATATAGTGCATATATTTTTATATATAGTATATACGAACTTATATAGTGCATAGGGATATGGTGGTGCTGTGGGTTAAACCGCTGCTGCTGGGTTTTCTGACTGGAAGGTTGGGAGTTCGAGACCATGTGACAGAGTGGGCTCCAGTTGCTTTTCCCAGCTCCTGCCAACCTAGCAGTTCAAAAGCACCTAAAAATGCAAGTCGATAAATAGGGACCACTTCTGTGGGACGGTAACAGCGTTCCGTGCGCTATGGCATATAGTCATGCCAGCCACATGACCAGGAAGCTTGTCCTTGGACAAACACTGGCTCTACAGGTTTAGAAATGGAGATGAGCACCGCCCCCTACAGTTGGTCACGACTAGACCATTTGGTCGTGGGGAAACCTTTACCTTTCTATAGTGCATATAGAGTATACTGCCATAATGCAAAATTACACTTCGATTAATGCTCACTAGCATTATTTTAAAAAACTATTCAGGCATTCATGTGGAAGTCAATGTATATAACTTCGTCAACAATTGCTCTCATTTGTAATGCATAATAGATATCTAATTTTACATGTTTTAACAGTTACCTGATACTTGTTTTTCATTCCATCCACTTCACCCTATATTCAACACATAAGGTATTTTGCAGTTAGTAGAAGTTAAAAGCACAGGGCAAGATCCAGTTAAGTACTTTTAAGCTGTATTGATTTCAACAGGAGAGAGTAAAGCACATACTTAATCAACTCCAAGCAAAGCATCAAGATCCTAAAATGGCGAAGCACTATTAGACAGAATCATCAGTAGAGAATAAATGCACCATCCTAATATATCATAGCATGAAAGAACGAGCATATAAATTGCCAGTCAATGTGACAAGAAAGGAGCGAGTGCCAGCAGAAAGTTGTTGTTGTTTTGCCAAAAAGAAACCCACTACAACCCAAAATGAGATGCTAAATATTTCTGCTGAGTAGTGTGTCTAGAAAACGGTGAAACAGTTTAAACTATGAAAACAGTTTTCTATTGGCCAGGAATAAACCAGGTTAACCTTCTCCAGATTAACCTTCTCCAGGAGCTGGTTCCCAGATCCTGGGAGCCAACACAATTCAGGGACTATAATGCACATTATCCTCCATGAAGAGAAGGTATCTGGTTTTGTGTACTTTCTAATTGTTTGTTTTCATTATAAGCTGTCTGGTAACTATTTTTCATGGGAAGGAGGGTGTAAATTTGAAAAAAAACAATCAGGATTCAACCTTGATGTGGGATGTAAGAGCAGGTTGACTAAAGTCCTGCCTCAATGCGGACCTTACTGAGAGTGGAATCCTAACCTGGAGTTAGGCCGGAACAGTTAGGTCAGCAAAGTTTGGCCAGCAGTTTGTTTGGACCACTCTTGGAGTCAGAGAGGCCAGCACACAGATGTGTGCCATCCTCCCTGACTCCGAGAGTGGTCCAAACACCCTTTACGGTGGTGCTACAGGCCATGATGAGTGGTGCAACCTCCTTATTTTAGGCTACCTCAGAATGCCAGGTGCAAGGGAGTGGCAAAAGGATGCAGGCATCTTGTTGTCTTGTGTGCTCCCTGATGCATCTAGTGGGCCACCGTGAGATACAGGAAGCTGGACTAGATTGGCCTTTGGCATGATCCAGTGCGACTCTTCTTATATTCATATGTACTAGGTCTAGGTTAACGAAGTTCGAAAGGAGACTCTCCTATTGGATAGCACTGTTTTGGTTAAACCATTGTTGAGTATCCAACACAGCTGTGATAAGGATGTTGGAAAATGACTATACGCTGATTCCAAAGCAGCTCTTTGTCACCACCCAGCACCATTACATGACCACATTACATGACCACCATTACATGACCACATGTGCAGTGAGTATGGTACACCATCACTGAATGAACAACTAGGACACATTTTCCCATTCACAGAACTTATGAGAAATGTACATTCGTCTATGGAAAAAAATGACAGAAATATGTTATTACTGTTTAGTTTGTTTAGACAACTAACTCCTTCAGCCCAATCCTTTTGAGAATTGGACTGTTGGGTGGAATATGTTGCAACAGTGGAAGGTCCTTCGGCAGTTGCAAAAAGGTCACTGATGGTGCGAGCAACGCTCTACCAGTGGCAATTTTGTACATGCTGCAAACTACAGTAGTATTGCAGTGCCACTGCTAGTTCTCTCCACACCCAAAAAGGGGGTGAGCTGGGAGAGGGTGAAACTGGGTGGGAGGGAATGGAGCAGGGAGGTGGCAAGAGGGGAGATAAGGCAGCAAACCTAGGTATACAGGGTGTTTCATCCCTGGATGGCTTTCTACTGTGCTCATGGCTGGCAGGTGCTTCCTACTTTTGCTGAGAGGTGTTCAAAAAAGAAAGAAGAAGAAAAAAGGATGAGTTCATTTTTAAGACATGTTTTATGATCCTGATTGTGCACAATACCTACCCTAAGCCAAGAAATCTTTCCCTTCAACCACTAACTATTCCTTGTTTTAAAAAGCACCCTTTATTCCCAGATAATGGTCTAAAGGTGCCTCAAATTGTTCCATCTCTGAAACCAAACAAGTTTGGGCTTCACAAATAGTCGTTATTAGAAGACCACCTTAGAAATGAATAAGTTAATATATACAGAAAATGACATATTACTCTGTAAAATTTCTCTCTTATTCAAAAATTAGAACCCGGTTATTCTGTTCCAAATTGCAGAGCTCCCGCCTTCAAATCACCCTATCAACAGTTTCTGTCCAAGACGTTTTTAGACATATGATCTGTGGCCATCTTCTTATTCCACTGGATTTGAAAAGAGTGGCTAACAAGTTTAGACTATTGTACTAGGGTTAGATTGGCAAAAATGGGGAGGTCGAAGTACAGTCCAACACTTTTTTTTAAAAGAAAGATTAAGTCTAACTTACAAATAAAAAAATATAAAATATATGGGTAGCACATAGGAAATGGAATTGAATAGGAGCTTTCACGCAACATGGCAACTGTGACACAGGGCTTAAAACACAGGTATGCAGAAACTGGTGCATGAAGCACTATCTCTTTCCTAAGCTTCTCCTTTTTTCTGTCTCTTTGTGTAAGAACAACATGCTTCTATTTTTATAGTAATACATGTTGGGATATAGGAAGTTAGTTTTTATGAGCAATCTAAGAAAAAGCAATCTCTTTTCCCCATGCATACTGTTATGTTAAATACTACCAACACCAAAACACTGTATAGATTTGGCAAGATCACTACCTTTTGACTTTTAAAGTATTTTGAAAATATGTATTGCACGAGGTCAATATATGTTTTGGTGTAACAAAACACCAAAGAATTGATGTTAACGCTTCAGAACAGTTTCAGTGCACTTTAAAAGTAAAAAAAAAAATGCAATGGAATAAAATCCAATAAACCAGCAAAGCCTAAATTCTTCTAAGACAGATCATGTGAATGAAAACAAATGGGAAAATAATTAAAATAACATCTTATGAATTGATGAATATTTATCCTTTCTTGTTAGAAGCTCAAGTAAACTTGTTCTGTCAATGTAGTGAAAGACTCTCTGCCACACAGAAATTGCATTGTGAGCTAAAGAAACCAGATATTTTTTGCTTTTCTAACATCAACAGTGAATGCAAAATACTGTTTGCCCTGGCTAATGTGTCATGTACTCACAGCCCCAGATGTTCTGCCTTCTGGCAGGAACAGCCCTTTATGCCTGATATAGCAGTAAAGACAGATGAAGTGCAGTATGATCTGTAGTAGCCCAAATGTGGGCTTGGATGTTTGGACATATTGCCTGCAGGGATACACGGCCCATTTAGTGAGGCTGCTCAGTCTAGAGTAGACAGAAGGGCAACCTGGACCAAAGACTTCTCTGCTTCAAGTGTTATCAACAGACTCGATCCAAATAAAGGGATAGGGTTCCCTATCCCCATACCTGTTACATTCAGTTTGAACTAGGATTCTTTGCTGTTAGCTGAGAGGCCCTGGAAGGAATTTGAATAATCTCCTTGACTGGCAAAATAGGATTCTGGGATTTTGCCTTCTTCATAGCATATTGATACGTTTCTGTGTACAGATTACAAAGTGTAGTCTGTTTCATGCTGAGTATGTTTCACAACTGGCACTTGGGAATTAGACAATGACGATAGTGCAAGTGGGGCTAAGAGGGGATGGGCTCCCTTATAAACACACTTAAGGGGTCTCAAGAGTTTGGATACACCAGCACAATCCCAGGCAGCACAAGAAACTCACATTCTTCAGTGCCTTGTGCTACTAAATCTAGCAGACTGGCTGGATTAGTTTCTTTGGTCTGTAACTCGGACTGCCAGTAATATCATAATGCCGCCACCCAGCTTACATCAAATGAGGCAAGATGTAAGTGACAAGATTTGTGAGTCTGTTTTACAACCCAGAAGACAAGGGGCACCACTTCTGTTCTTTCTCCCCGTTTGTTCCCCACTGTGGACATAAACTATTCCGTAAGATATGTAGTGGCTTATTATATGCATTCACAATTTAATACCTTCAGAAAGAATTGTATTTGTATACAAACAGAAGTAAACTACGTACATGCCTCCAGCTAGTATCGCATCTCACAACAATCTGGTAATGATCCGTTACATACTCTTTGCAAAGAACAGCTAGTAAAATAAGGGTAAAAGGATGGGCAAGGAATATTCAGTGTAACTTACATGGTCCTTATTTTGTCTTTTTATTACAATGATCCTTGATGTCAAAATTTGATTGGAAGAGGCCCTTCAAATCATATGTGTTAATCCCCTCCCAGTGCTTTCAACTAATAATTATGAATGAAACAAAGTTGCTTATCTGTAATAGACATTGTCTACACAAAGCTATATACTGCATATTAGATGGTTAAATGAACTAGCTAATGAGTGGGAAAGGTTTTTAAGGCACAGTCAAACACTTGAAATAGACTCCCTTGCTCTCTACAGGTATACCTGAACTGCTGACAGGTTTGCATATAGGTGAGGCTCTTCAGTTCTTGACACTGATTTTAAAAGGATTTTCAGCAAAATGGCCTGTTTATATGACATCACAAATAAATCCTGGCTATACAGGTTGTGCCTTGGCATCCATGGGAGTTCCATACCTGGAACTCCCGCAGATGACGCAAACAGAAGATAATCAAAACGGCAGTCTGACCCACAGAGACCCTCCCAGACGCAGCCAGGGACGCACGTCTCCCAGCCTCTCCATGACTGAGAATGTCTGCAGGACAGGTTTAACAGGGACTTCCAGTTTTTGTGGTGGCTCAAATTTGCAAGTCCTCAATCTGTGGATAATGAGGACCTACTGTACGTTCATAAATGGTGGCTGCAATCCTATCCACACTTCCTTGGAAGTAAGTGCCATTGAAGTGCGTAGTGCCCTGAGTACATGCACAGATGTGAACTTTTTAGTTGCAATTCTTATTTGGAAATGTAGCCTCTCAAACATAGTGATACTTACTTCATAGTAAACATGCACATGATTGTGCTGCGACTTATACACACTTGACAGCTGCTGCTTTGTGATACTTATCTACTCAGCATCATGATCCAAAAATTGCCATACTTTTCCATTTAAAGTTACCAACTCTGTAAAAACAAGACTTCTTTCTTCTTTAAAGAAAGGAGGCAAGGTTATAGAAATAGCTATATTCAGTTTCATGCAGTATTAAAAAAAAAACATTTTTTTTTTCAATGTTGTTGAGATGAGAAAGCTTGTCAGACCTCTGTGGTAAGAATCACCCATTCCATAAAAGTGACACTATTACTAGCAGAAAAGAGGCTGCCCTTGTGCCCTGAAGCAAAGTCACTGTCATTTTTTGACAGCTGGGGTAATACGGGAATATGTTACACTTGTGGGGAAATAACTTGACAAGATTGCAGGAGAGTTGGATGGCAAATTATGAATAAAACGTAGGTAGGCGGTATGAATGAGACACACAATATTTTAATCATATTTACTGCGTCTAAATAAAAGAATTTGCCCTCATCTGAAACAATCACATTACTTTATCAAGAAACAATGAACAATCAATGGACTGCTATCACTGAATGTTGCATAATGCAGGCAGATTATACAAGGACAGCTATTAGAACTGGAGAAATACAATTACTTTTTTTGTGTGTTATATGCTTGTATGTGATAGCTTTCTAGGAGGCTAGTCTTTGGTAACAGCCTTGCACAGCTTACTTTTTCTTGACTGTATAAGCACAATGTAAATTTACAGTCAATAAGCAGTTAGGCAAAACAATATTCACTATCGTAATTGCTACAGTTTGTTAATTTACAGTAGAATTTACATTAGGCTGATGTTTGCCAATTTTATACCAAATGTTAACTTTTTCCTTATTAATTTACTTTTAGAAATTATACTTTTCAAATGCGATTTCTCCACTGAAAAGGAAAATGTCATATTGGCAAGAACCAAAAACGTAATGCTATTTCACTGCTTGAATATGAAAACAAAATTGCTGCACCATGCTGAAAGTGGGGGGAAAAACGTGTCGGCACTTCAAGCCTGCAATTCATTGAAGCGCAATTCTAACCTGGAGTTAGGCTGGCACAGTTATGGAGTGTGGTCTCAGAGAGTGGTCCAAATGTGCTTTACGTTGGCCCTTGGGCTGGCCAAATTTTGCTGGACTAACTGTGCCGGATTAACACAGGTTAGGA
Source organism: Lerista edwardsae (assembly GCA_029204185.1). Classification (NCBI taxonomy): domain Eukaryota; kingdom Metazoa; phylum Chordata; class Lepidosauria; order Squamata; family Scincidae; genus Lerista; species Lerista edwardsae. Next base: position 25,500 of record JAJKFI010038057.1, read on the forward strand.
TTGCGCCCTTATAAACACAAAAGTGAAGCAATCACAGCAAATTTCCTAGCATTATTTCCGACAGACATTCAAAGCATTTTTTGTGCAAGTTTTTTCTTGGAGCCATGATCCATGCAAAGAGCAACAGAAGGCTGCTTTGGTGATATGATGCTCACTTTCTCAGTGTCATCTGCAGCTGGAAAGCAGGCACAACTGGCCTTTGGAAGGGGGAGTGATGCTCTCCATTCAGGGAAAGCCAAATTCTATTGTGCATATATAGTCCCCTTTTTGGGTGGCTATTAGCCACCTGTAAGATTTGAGTACCAATGAAACCAGCATTCTCTGGACTGAGCACAAAGTCCTTGCAAAGCTCACAAACATCCAGAAGGTATTAAATGTACGCTATCCTAAATGTTCAAAAGACTAGATTTTAAAATGAAGGCAACTTTACATTCTTGCAAATCCACTTAGGGCGCAATCCTAACCTGGAATTAGGCCGGCACAGGTGCACCATCCCCCCAACTCTGGGAGTGGTCCAAATGCGCTTAACTCCAGGTTAGGATTGTGCCCTTAAAGTATTTTTCAGCAGGATGGATTCTGATCATACAAAATAACACAAGTGATTTTCAAAATGTTTTCAAAGTTTCCTAGAAACATTATCTTAAAATGACAGAATCACAAGGAGTCCTTACACATCAATTTTTTATTACTATTTGCTCATTCAGATATCATGACTAGCCTATGCTGAAAACAATGCACACAATCTAAGGTTTTGTCATCTCAAGGATATGCAGCCTTCCAGAAGTAATGCTGTTGGTACAACTCAAAAACCAGGGTTGCAATCCTGAACACATTTACCTGGGAGTAAGCTCAAATAAAAAAATGATACTTACATCCATGTAAACAGTATAGGATTGTGCTGTAACATCCATGTAAACAGTATAGGATTTGTGCTTTTAAATCATGCTAAAGAAAATCTATTTCATTTTAAGGGCAGCCCAGAACTTGAGATCAGTTTTAATTTGATTCAATTTAACTGAACTGATATTTAAAAGATGTCCAGGCCAAAGTGTACAATTAATTATTCTATGCCAATCTTTGTATCTAACGGAAGATTGAATTCATATATAGTAGACTTTGCAGCACATAACTAATTTCTCATTTCATAAAATTGCCATGCAATATTTTGCCATTTGTTTTTCAGTTTGCTATAAGTAGTGATCTCAAGTTTAGAAAATAATAAATAATGTAAATATAGCATATGAATAGCCTTCCTTTATCATTCAATTACATCACCAATTACAACAGTAACAAAAAAAAGTAAATACATGCATTAAGAGATCTCAGGTATGATCACGATAACAAATTATATTCATCATATTTTTTCAGTTAAATTTCCAGTGTCTGTTTAAATGTCTTTACCGAGTAGTGGAAAACAGATTAACCATAAACTAGACTATATGAAACCTGGGTTCTTTCTAGTAAAATGGCTTAGTAATATCATACGATTCAGAGTTTACAACACAAATATTAATTGCAAAACAGTGTAAAAAATATACTGTTAAATGTAGACAAACATTTCAAACAAAATTTTCAAATTAATTTTTAGTAAGTGATACATAAATAAAATATTTTCAGGAATAGTCAGCTACTGATTACAAAACCAATTAAAAGTGCAACTTCTTGTTAGCACAGTGCTTTGCTTGTTAGCACAGAAAGCATCTGCAGATTTCCTTGGGGGTAAGGGAACATCAGCTCCCTTACCCCATGTCGCCCTATAGCAACCCCAATAAGTCTAATTTGGATCTGCGCCCGCACTTCCCAGCTCAGGAAGGGGTATAAGATTTGGGAACAGTCTCTGCTGCCATCTCCAACTGTGTCCTGGGCCCAGCCCACCTCACCACCTCCCCCTGCCTGGTTCCTCCCCCTGCCTGCCTCCCCCCACCCAAAAAGACTTCCTGCCACCCAGTGGGATAACGTACCGCCAGGAGCTCAGGGGTAATATCCTTACTGCACTGAGGCCAAGCACTGATTGGAGCTGGCCTCTCCACTCGCCAGTGCCTGAGTGTCTTATGACACCTGGAGCTGGTGGTAAGCTTGAAGCACAGGCGATAAGCCTACAGGATCGGGCTGTAAGTCCTTTAAAAACACACACGCACGCACGCACGCACACTCTGTGTTCGCATACAAACTCAAGGTGAGTCACTGTGAAATACTTTCTAATTTTTGACCTGAATTTCACAAGTCTCATATGTACTTACTTTGGAAGATGTAGAATCACACTCTTGACAAATCCATCCATAGCCGGTTTGCTTGGGAGACTTTTTCAAGGGAGGGTCCAAACAACCAAAATGATAACAGAGTCTGCATTCATCACACCTGTATTAGAAGCAAATTTAATTTTTTAAAAAAAATATTCCGCATTGAGCTGATATAAGCATTTCAACACAACGTGCACATTCCACACAAACATGTTTTAATTTTAGAAAAGTTACCAATAAAGATAGTTCAAATCAAGAAGAACAAAATACTAAATTTCTTTACAGTTTTTTTAAAAACTTGTTTTATTAATGAAAGCAGGAAAACAAAGAAAAGTGTTACAGCTTAGAGGTGTTTGTTTCTGGTGAGTTTACAGCCTAAGTTATATTGATCACAATGGGCTCACTTCTGAGTAAATATCACTTTTCAAACACCTCTACTTATTATATAATCTGCAGTTTCTGGTCTACAAGGCTAATAACATCAGTTGCATACTTTGATTTAACCAAACATTCAAAAAATAAATTCAGATTTCAGAGATGGAACAGATTTCAGAGATGGTTTCAGAGATGGAACAATTTGAGGCACCTTTTGACCATTATCTGGGAATAAAGGGTGCTTTTTAAAACAAGGAATAGTTAGTGGTTGAAGGGAAAGATTTCTTGGCTTAGGGTAGGTATTGTGCACAATCAGGATCATAAAACATGTCTTAAAAATGAACTCATCCTTTTTCTTCTTCTTTCTTTTTTGAACACCTCTCAGTAAAAGTAGGAAGCACCTGCCAGCCATGAGCACAGTAGAAAGCCATATATGTATTATTTTTACAGCTTATATAGAAATATAGGAACCGTAGATAATAAAGACAACCACACCCATATACTATTTTGACCATCTCCTAGCATAATGTGGCTAGGAATCAGAATAGTGAAAGTACTTGTAATGTATTGTAAGTTTTGAAGATTTTCACAAGTTTAAACTAGCTTCTCAAGTTTGTCACAGGACCCACCGTGGATACCTGAAACCATGGATACTGGGGACCCTTTTTAAAGATAACGGAACATTAGTTGTTTTGCTGCAATACAGTAAAGAAAAAGAAATGTGTTTAATGTTCCCCTATCTTTTTAATAGGTGTCCCAGTATCCGTGGATATCGAATCAGTGGATACCAGAGTACACCTGTAGTCCATTTCCAGATTGTATCTTTATATTTCCAGATGCTGACTAGAATGAAACACGCTGCATAATGCTAGGCATCATACATTATATTTAGCAGGTGGGGAACAACTGTCCCTATTCATGGCAGCAAAGTATCTTGTCCAGTGGCTGTTTAATGGCTCTTGATTCTTTTTTTTTTTTAAAGCTCATTTATTTTGCTATACAAATGCTGTTGCAATTGTGTAGAAATGCAATATACAAGTGTTTTAATAACAACGGTATATATATATTGAAGCTGCTATAGCAATTAGAATCAGGCTGTAAGATTTCAGGCTTCAGTGACAAAAATAGCAAAAAAAAAATGTGCTCACATCTAAAATGTAAGTTCAAGTGTGTGTCTATCCATAGGTATGCACATGTGAAACCTGAACAGGCCATGACTCTGTAACCCAAACTTGTTCCTCTGAACAGACAGCCAATTAACAGTGCAATCCTAACCTGCGCTGGAACAGGCAGGCCGTCTGGCCTGCACTGTATCTAACGCAGGCTCATTTCCTTCCAAGCTTGCCGTGGGGCAATGGGACATTCGTTTAGCAGGTGCGGGTCCGAGCATGCCGTGGTAGCTCAAGTCACGGCCACATGGCCTGCGGATGGGGGGCTTGGATGTGGCCTAATGGCTGCATCCAGTGGTGGTATCTAAAGCGGGAGGAACCGAAACACTGGGTGGGACGGATGGTTGATTGGCAGCCCGTCCGTTCCGTTCTGCCGCCTGCCCGCCCGCTGCGTGGGCTGCCCCTGGTTGGCGCCCCCCACCACTGCTCGCCCAGGCACCCGGTGTGCCCCCCACTCGTCCCCCCGGTGAACAGGTGCCCCTCCGAGGCCAGGGCAGCCCAAGCGGCAGGTGGGCAGGCAGCGGAACCAAACGGATGGGCAGCCAATCACACCGCCGCCCAGCGTACCGTCCAGCGTACCGGTTCCTCCCGCTTTAGATACCACCACTGGCCACATCCGAACTCCATCCCCTCCCTGGGCCATCCCACCTGTGGGACCACCCTCCCCCTGTCTCGTTCTGCCCCCACCTTCTCCCCTGCCCAGAAAAGGCCCTGCACTGGAGCAGAGCAGAGGCTGCTTACCGGCTGCCTGCTCCAGAGCACCTGTGTCAACGTCACTTCCTGCATCGACATAGCATGCCCTGCGCTGGCACGAAAGTGCCTTATGGCTCTTCCACAACAGCGTTGGGCCGATGCAATACACATGCGTCGGCCCAAGGGTGCTCTTGGATTGCACCCTAAGTTGTTGCATTCCAGTTTAAGCCTGTAAATAGCATAGGTAAATGGATACAGAACAGCAGAAAGCCCTGCACTATTTGCCACAGTCAGATCAAGAGGTTAAATAGTAATTTAAAAAATTAGCAGCTGATATATAATACTTTCCACAAACCAAAAAAACCAAAACCGAATTGAGGTCAAATATCTCCGCACAGCGAGGAAAGTTGATTAGACACTTCCATACCTGAAACACGTCTGCTTTGTTCTTTAATAAAGTGATCTCCATCTGCTCATGCCCTTGGAAATCTTTCAACAGTTCAGCCTGCTGTGTTCAAACCTCACATAACTCTGTATTTTCCTGTACATAATTAGCTAATTATGCTCTAATCAATACTGTAGATCCTGATTTTACAATGTAAATCAGATAAATGAGATAATGGCTGGGGGGGTCAATCTCATTCTATTTACAAAGCCTCGCACGCATGTCCAATTTCATTACATCGCGCCTACCTGCGCAGGAGGGAGTCTTATCAGCTGGCCTGCAGAAGACTTGGAATGAAAGGGGGGCCATGGGGAGGACCTGGGCTCGTCTAAATGAAGAGTTGGAGAAAAAAATGTGCCTTACAGTTTGTAAGTCACTGTAGTTATTTACAAAAATCAAAGCTCCAAAGAATTAAAAATGTATTTTGCATTCTTAAGGCAACTTTGGCCATCTTTGGCTGCGGACATCATTATCTAAAACGGTTCACCAATAAGCCAATATTTAAAGACAGATTCACAAATTTTATTTTGGACATGTGAAAACACTGTCTTGCTTCTGTACCATTGCCCACAATGTTTTTCACAAAAGGTATGGTAAAAAAAACCTTACAATTTCTGTATACTCAAGCACTTCATAAATGACTATAAAACAAGATATACAAAATGGGAACTCTTTTAAAATTCCAATTTAGAATTTTGCACCACTGTAGCGGTTACGGAGATGGCTAGCCTTAAAATGAAATACACGAAGAAGCCGATGCTTTGGGGAGCATTCCTATTTTATTTTTCTTCCTTATTTCTTTAATAATGAGCTCTAGTCCAATGATGATGGCAGGATAGAGGCAAGACTCTTTCCTGGTTCAAGTTTCATGCTCCTATTGAGGTAAGGCTGAAGTCAAATATAGATGTATGCCAGGGATCTCTTTGTTAGTTCTAACAAACATGGTTATATAGTTCTATCACCCCTGCTTTCTGATACAAGAGAAGAATTCAGCTCTTATAAATAAGCCCATGAGGGTCCTGTATTGATCCTTTCTAGACCAAATTCTTCAAGTGTCAACTGATTTCCAGATGGGATAAGACCTTTCCCACCTACCACGGGACATCAATACTTGCAGATTCTGCATTTTAAAAAGTTGTCCTTATTGAACACTAACTTATCCCTAGAAGACCACTGTGAATTTGACCACTGAGCAGATTTGTTGCATACAGTTCAGACTGCCACCGTAACAGCATACAATGGTCTGGTGCTAGACCACATGGACACTACTACACCTCAATGGTTCAGTGCTAGCTTTATTATTATTTTTTAAAATGAGCTGTTATAACATTTGAGACACAAAAATATTATCTTTTTAGTTAATATTTTTATGTGTCTCAAGTATGTGTGTGTAAATAAATAAATAAATAAATAAATAAATAAATAAATAAATACAAATCCTTGCATGTAATGCTTTGATGGTCTATTACACTGATGGCACAATCATATTGGGGCTGGGCAGTGCCAGCTGTAAAAGGTGTTCCAGCAGCACACAAGCTCGTGCACTGCTGGGAACAGTTAAGTCAGTGGAAGAGATGGGGAAGGGTGGAACGGGGTGGGTAAACTGGGGGGGAGGGGGATGAATGAGGGTGGAAAGGCTGCCAGAGGGGGTGGATCTAAAATCAGTAGCACAGGTTCAATGAGACCCACTGCAGGGTAGGAAGTCTACTCAGGGGTAGGGGAATTTTAATACCACTGGATACAGCATGCCCGTTTTTGGTGCATCTGCACCAGTGAGGGAGGAGGAGAAAGGATAGGACCAGGCTTTAAGTTCAACAGCGGTTGTTTTAACTTGATGTTGACTTTAAATTTTTTAAAAATTGAAATCAACAAAAAAGTAGCAAAATTCTGTGTGCTGGCACAGTAATGAGACTGAATAAAAAATGGGCAGGTGGCAAAATAAGAACTTTGAAAAAAAAATGGAATTTTAACTCTGAACTGAAATTTAAAAAAAAATTCAAAAACTATATTGGAGTTTTTGAAGACCAGCCTGATTTTTGTTATATACAAAATGCAGGTTTATTTTAAGTCCAGCTACCATTCACAGGAATTTTGCACTGTAGCGCTTCAAAGTTGATCTTCCATGGCATAACTGAAGTCTACAGATTCTATTTTATTTGCATAGGCTGCATCCCACTTTGCTTTGAAATAGGACTTGAACTTTAGCAAGACAAAGGAACGTAAAGTGCTTCCAAAAATGGAAGGCAAGGAGTGTCATATTCAATATACCCCTGTCAACTGGTATCTTGTACTCTTGCTCATCTGGCATTCTTCACTTACATTACATTAATTGGAGGGTGGTAATTTATTCACATACAACTCAGGAAGTTAGAACCAGCACCTTTTGCAGTGCAGTCACTCAACTACTAAATGCAACTAAAGCTCTGGGGTGCCATGAGAACTCTCTCCTCATTCTTATTTTACTGCAGTCTAACCAACTGACCTGTTCATGTCCACACCTCCTTTTCCTTTTCAGATCCAGAGAGAAGCAGCAGCAGCAGCTGAGGCAGGAGCCAGGCACTACTCACTAATCTGCCATGTAGCACAACCACCTCAGTCTGCTTCAGTTGCTTGGCCAGCCCAATCCCACCTTAACTCCGATGTGGCAATGCAGTGGCACTGGTGTAGCCTCTGCTGCTTTCGGCAGGGGAGTTTGGCTGCTGAAGGGCTCCTCAGGTTAAGCCCCAGCAGGCACTATGGGGCAACTTGGACCTTTGCCAGTGATGTCACAGTGGATCAGGCCCAGGAAGGGGTTCAGGATTCAGTATGTGCCATCATAGCCAATCTCACCCCCTCCCAGGGCTGATCCACTCATCTCCTACCTGTTTTGCCCCCTTCCAACCTTTCCAAACCCCTGTGCTCAGTTTACCTGCTCTGGTGAACCTCCTGACGACTTCCATCATGCCTGAGAAGGCTCTGGCCTTCCCGCCAACACGCTGGCTGCTAGTGCTGCTGCGAAGTGTTTTATGGCCATAGTCCGCAGCATAGTCTTTGCCATAGTCCGCGGCAGCGGAACATGTATTCCGCCAGCATACATTTTAGATAGGATTGGGTCATAGGTGTTACATCATAACATGAGTAAAAAAGTAGTAAAAAAAAACTTCCCTATACTGTTTTTGCTATTTCATACATTAATTCACAGAAACTGCTATACTAATTACGTACTTATACTAAAGATATAAAGAGGATATTCACTCTACAGAGATGCATAAAGAACAGTTGCAAACAGAAAATAAGAAATGTTTTATGAAATAGTGCAAGCAATCCACTGTTACATAAATGAAGTATGAAGGATGCACAACTAAAAATTAGCATTCACACAAGCTTTGGAAGTAGAGCATTATCAACTATAGAACATAACACTGATCTGCACACTAGCCTACTGATGGCTTCTTCCAAGAGTTTTACACAATTTACACCCACTAAATTGGGCACCGTTGACCTACTTTTTAGAATGACAATCTGGGACCCACAAGAAGTTATGTCATGGTTGGAAGTGCAGTCATTGTGATGCCAGAACCTGCTGCTTTCCTAAGAATGCAGCAATAAACTGGGTTATTTCCCAGTCATTTTCCAATAGCAAAGTGAATCAGAAAGGAAAAGCCACATCTATTTACAACCTTGACAAAAGCAAAACAACCACACAGCCCTCCCTCTTTCCAGCATTCCATCTTCTCATATTTTTACATGGCTCCTCTAGGAGCTTTGTAACCCACTTGAAATTGGCTCACGACCCATTGGTGGGTTCCAAGCCACAGTTTGGGAACCACTGTGCTACGTAAACTGCATTCAGGAGGAGCCAGTACTATTTTGCATGAATTTTGCCTTTTTTGTTGGATTAAAAATAAAGGTAACCAGAATACACATTTCTTGATGCAAGATTAGCTTTAAGTTAATACATAATGTAATGTATGCTCACACTTACACCAAGTCACAGCCAAACCACTGATGTATTTCAGCTGATCCTCATTTGCATACTTAAATCCCAAACTCATCTTAACAACATCAATCTTGACAAAATGTTTATTTCAAACAGTATGATTGTATCACGTTATTTTATTGAACATTTCCAAATATTGTACAGCCTGTAACCACAACCATACACTAATTGATCAATTTCTGTTCATTTTATACAGCTCTTATTTCCATTTTTTATTATATGTATTTTAAAAGGAAATGTATGCCTTGTAAAATGTTTCAAGAGACTATCTCACTGTTAGAGCGTCTAATACTGTGGTTCTTATACAGTGAGCAGTAACTTCATCTAAGGAGGAGATGAACACACAGTAAGGTTTTGCTGAATTTTTTTTGCAACAATGAAGAACCAAACCACTTTTCAGCAGTTTAAACTGCTGCTTGCCTCTTCAGCAATGAGAGGACATGCAATGAACAAAGAAACCTTACAATTCTCTCACTAACGTATATATTTTTGTTGGATCACCGTCTATATACTGCAACATTACATTTACAAATGCATTTTAAACAGCTTCTTTCAAACAAAGGCAAAATTAAATAAGATCTTTTTTTTTTTTTTGCTACCAAGTGAACTGTTTGGGGAAAAAAAGACAAACCTTATGCTGAAGCACACAACGTTATTGAGCATCACTAGCAGTGCTGGATTTCCACCCATATAATACTTGGTTTGGGAGGAACCATCTCCACCACCCATAATACACAAACTCAATGAGACAACCTCACAACGTTTTGGCTTTCCAAAAGTGATACACAGGCAAAGTGTGGGTATCTTTTGTTCGCTCAATGAATGAGATAAAATCAATTAGCTCATGCTAATAAGCACATAACCAATTCTTCTACAGCAAAACTGTTATTTCATAATGAGAATGTGTCAAATATTTTACAGATATCTCATTGCCACTGTACTGAACATTTTTACAGAGAACAGGCTGTTTACATTCCATTCCTCAACACATTATATACGAATTTGCTCATTAGGAGGCACAAAGAGCAGCCAACAAATGACAAAGCGCTGCTTTTTTCCCCTCCATTCAATAACATCACATAAAGTATTTAAGTCCCATAGGCTCTGTCACTCTTCAGTGAGTCCAAGTACTGTACATCATCATTTGCCAAGGAATCACAACGGGAGACAAAATTATTTAATAGAACAATTCTGACAAGACATTTATCCAGTATTTTCCAGCAACGCACATATCAAACGTGCCTGATTAGTGCAAAGAAAAAAATATCAAGTATATTAACTGCCTTGTCAGTCCAAATAACATACCAATCGAGCACATTCTACGAAACCTGGCAAGCAAGCTCAACTTTTTGTCCTGGCTACGAGTATGGTGGGGACAATAGACTGCTTTCCTTTAGTTTGTATTCTATTGAAAGTCTTATCCACAGCTTAAAATCATATTAATAAAAGAAGTTTCCAGGACTGCATCCAAGGATGAGTTGTGGCAGAGTAGTGTCTCATGAAGAGTATCTACACAGTAAAGTGATAAGAAAAAAAAAAGGATTAACAATCACCAGTCTTGACAGTTCTACTCTCTCATGAAACATTTCAACATTACAGCAGATTCTGAATGAAGGAAGACAATGTCGGATTACTGTTACACTTCTAAGTACATTTGGAAGTGAGTGTGTGGTTATGCATTGTCCATTTTTCCTCATTCTCTGAGCTTTAAAAAGAAACCGACATTTAGGTGTGGAAAAATGAGAGCAGGGACCTTAAAGGTTTCAATAGAAACTAACATGATTATACGAAAAGAGCAAGCTTGCCACATGCAGAACGATTTACTCTGTGGCGCGCTGATATACCTGGCTGACAGAACTTCTTGTGACCAGTCAGGAAGGGGAGACCCTGACTAGCCACTAAAAAGCTGTTTGTGAAGGAATCTTTTAAAACAACATTTAAAGAGACCATCTAGCTTCTGTTTTTTACTCATGCTTGCTTTTCTGTATTCATTAGGATGGCATCACTGGAAAATCTAATGAGCTGAGCACATTTCCATTTTTAAGATGGCTGCCCACTTACATGGCCAAGGCCAATAAGGCTACTTTCCCTTCATTATATTTCTTAGTTAACTCTTTGACTCAACTCTTCAACTCCACCACTGCAAGAAATTTTTAAGGAAAACTTCAAGAGTTCTGATTAGATTTTGAGAACAACCAACATGGCCTTGTACCGTCATGCTGGCAGTTGCATCTGGTGCTTCAATTTCTAACAAAGAGAAAATAAAAGGCACTTGCATATTCTACTTTGGACCTAGCAAGACTCAGAGAGAAATGTAAGGAGAGACTGACAGCAGGTATCACACTTCAGGATAAAAGAAAACATGAAAGTTATTGCCACAAGTTTCAGTGGATGACAGCATGAAACAATTTGTATAGGCAAATCAGTTGAATTCTTCTCATCCGAGCTCCACTTCGGAAAGCTGACATGAACAGACTCCTAAATTACATGCACAGCAAAATGGGTCTGCTTTGTTATTAAAAGTTCAGAAATAAGAAGGTAAACAGGAAATGTTACAAAAGAAAAGAAAAAGCTGGTAAAGAATGATTGCAGGCTGGAATGCCACAACCAGAAGCATATAATGGGACTGTTAAAAGAAACCAAGACCAGAAAGAACCATCATACAAACTATTATGTGGAAAAGGAAAGAGTCAACCTGAGAACTGAAAATGGTGAACAGCAAGTATGTGACTAACTTGTTATCATACCCAGACCACACATTAATTATGCCTTCTGTGAATGGAACAGAACTAATGCAAAAGGCCTTTTATTTCTACTCCTCCCTTTTCTAGCTCATTGCACCCAATGGAATGTTATCCCACTTCCTTTTGTCCACTGCATGCCCCTGCACTCCCCTAAAAGCCACTTCTAAAGAAGACCTCAAGAATGGCATGGGATTTAGCTTAAGGAGTTGTGTGGAATGTGGGAATTGGCAGAAGGCAAGTGGAGGTACCTTAGATGAGCAGAGATTTCATGGGCTTAAGATGTCTCTGCCTAGTTTTTGTCTATTTTCCCCAACACACTGCAGATACTCTCCCTCCTCCCCAAACCACCCAAGTATGTTAAAAAGCCCCTGGGTGCCTACGGCGCCACAATTGCTGCAGTACTGTCAGGACATCCTCCCCATCCACTTGCAACAGTCCCGAAGTCCAAGTAGGACCTTGGAAATTGCTTCTGTAGATGTAAAGGGTATAAGGCAAAGCTACCTACCATTCTCCCTGCTCTTTCATAGTAATTTTTTTTTGGGCTCTTCCTCACCCAGCTCTGGAGTATACATATAGTACTTTCCTTTTTAAATCTAAAGACAAATCCTTAGCAAAACAAAACTGTTTGCACCCACATTTTCCATGCTTGCACCCACCATACATTTTGCTGCTTGCTTGCATAAGGTTACCACTGTTTTTAATGCCAATTCATATTGGCAGGCTTCCTTACCAGCTTGAAAGAGCTCTAAACACAACTGTATGGAATGGCTGTTTGCAGACTTGTAGTAGTGCCATTAACAGTAAGTGTAGTTTGGGTGCAATATTTTGTTCATATAACAACATATCACCACCTTAAATTCATGAGATTGGCTGTTAGTTTTTCTGTGCTGATGAAATGAATCCATTAGGGTAGATTCTCAAAATAATATTGATATTTATGATTCCCGTGTTCAGAAAGAGCATTTCAGAAAAGGCTCTTTGTCAACATCATAGATTTTTCAGATAATTCAAATGTTCCATTTGAAGTCTCCACCAGAATGCATTCATGGCTGTTCAAAAACTCTAACTACAATCCCTTTATAGTTCTGTAACCATGTCACGGGAAGAAATAAAAAGCATACTTTATTGTGAAGTCCACCCATCTGCCCACAAAACGATGGTTTGAAATCTCTTCTTGTTAAAACAATACTTGATAGAGAAAGTATACAAGTTTAATACTTGTGCTATTAGGGTGGATAGCTCCTTTAAATCAGAACTACAGAATTTAAAGGGACAGAAAAGTGATACAGCAGTGGTTCCCAAACCTTTTAGCACCAGGACCCACTTTTTAGAAAGACAATCTGTTCGGGACCCACCAGAAGTTATGTCATGGGCAGAAATGCCGTCATTGTGATGCCAGAGCCTGCTGCTTTCTTGAGAATTCTGCAGTAAGTTGGGTTATTTATCAGCCATTTCACAATAGCAAAGTGAATTAGAAATAAAAAAGCATATTTACAACCTTGACAAAAGCAAAACAACCACACAGGCCTCCCCATTTTCAGCATCCCATCTTCCCATATTTTCAATATGGTTGCTGTAGGTGCTTCATAACCCACCTGAAATTGGCTCACGACACACTGTGGCTCCCGACCCACAGTTTGGGCACCACTGTGCTAGAGTTCAACCCCCTGTCCAAAACATAGTACCATCCAACTGCCAGCCTGCCCGCCTCTGTCCCTGGCCACGAAAGAATCATTCTATGGAACTGAAATCACAAGAAGAAAGAAGGTGCACTGCGAGAAGCTCTCAAATCACATGCAAAAAAATTCCTAGATGGGCCTAGATGGGTATATGCCATCTAGTATATGCCAGATACTGGGGAGTAGCAACAGGATGCAGGCATCTTGTTGTCTCGTGTGCTCCCTGAGGCATCTGGTGGGCCACTGTGAGATACAGGAAGCTGGACTAGATGGGCCTTTGGCCTAATCCAGTGGGGCTCTTCTTATGTTCTTAGTATAAGAACAATTTAGTAAAAATAAGAAGTAACCTTAATGGATTGAGGAAATTTATGTTGGTTACCAATTAGAAGATAGGCCCGCCAGCCCACCCACCCATACATACCCCAGTATGTATGTATGTATACATACCCCCGGGTACTTTTAAATATACTTCCATTCGGGGAAAAAAAACTATTTTTGTGTGTGTCAAGACAATAAAAGCCCTTTTTCAAAGGGCTAATAACCCCCAAGTCCCTCCACATAATTCCTGATCCACTCTAGCGTTCGTAGAAGGCTAAAAACTCCACATGAACACCAAATCTTTTTTTGTTGCTAATTAAACCTCTGGGTATGTTTATGTTTGTGAACCAAAGAAAAGGATGGTTGGGCCTTATATTGCCTCTGAATGCATTTTATTTATTATTAGTCTTGTTCAGAGAAGTCCATGTATAGGAATGTGCCAACCCTTATGAACAAGTTGTTTTTCTTCACTAGAGTGCTTTACAGTTGATTCTTTCTATAACACTGACAGCTACTTTGGCTACCGGAAGGTTGGGGAATGGGAGTTGACTCTTCCCTTCATTTCAGTCACATTCTAAACTTAATCCATCTTCTGTGACTGGCATCAACTTTTGTATATTTAAGTTCTAATATTTTAGGATCAATGGTTAATCCAGTGCTGGTCCTTGCACTGGGGGGGAAACCCTTCTTCAACATCTTCATCAACAAAACGCTGCAGTGAGGAAGGTTCAAATTTATCTTGACAAGTGTCAGACTCGCTTTCTTTCGCTCTATAGCTTTGTCATGGAAATGTCTTTTTCTCATTTCCTAGAACTGTTCAGATCAATTTCTGACAGCTCCCACATGGGCTCTGTGACTTTTGGTGGTCTGTGGCTTTTCTCCTGAACTGTCATCTGTCACATATGGGGCTGGCAGAAATGTAACAATCTTCCCTGCAGCATCTTTATTAGAAGGAATGTTTCTCACATTTGTTTGACTGGTTTGCTGCTCACAGTTCCATACTACTATTTTAACATCCTCTTCTTATCTCTTGGCTTCTACCATTCCTTTATTACACTAGATCAGTGGTCTCCAAACTGGAGACTGCTGCAGCACCTAAAAGCCTCCCAGGCGCAACCGGGGCTTATCGTTCCACCAGGGAGCATTGGGACAGCTGTAACTACAGCCCCCAAGTGTCACTGCAGCCAGCTCCACCTGACCAGAATGCCGTGTGCATGGCCTGCTGGGGCAACAGAACCCGAAGCAGCTGGCCATGGTGACACTTGAGGGCTGTAGTTGCAGGTGTCCCAACACTTCCTGGCAAAACGGTAAACGCTGGTTACCTGGTGGAGGGAAACAGTGGTCACAAGGTCTGGCCCATGGGCAGGAGTTTGGAGACCCCTGCACTAGATAGTAAGCTTATTCCTGGGCGACAGCTCTGTGGGTCTTACAAACTCGGTAGCGGAATTTCTATTCGCTGTCTCTAAAGCAAAACCCCCTTTTTGACCCAACACCTTTTTCTGTTTCCTCTTTGTTACTCCCCTTACTACAATTCACCCTTCCACCTCCTTGGTGGTAATGCTACCGTACTGGATATTGTCAAGTATTTTAATGCCAGTAAAGGTTTATGATGATGATGATGATGATGATGATAGTAAGCTCATGTGTCTTGCTGCCCACTCTCCAACAGAACAGACCTAAGTTAGAAAACAAGCGAATCAAATTGCCAGCAGGCATCTAACTATTAAAGAATGATTCACAACTATCATACAGGATATTTAAAATGGAACAAGCTCAGAATTGAGGAAAATGAAAATTGAACCAAATAAAACAGTTTATATTATATCACAGCCCATGTGCACACACGCTTAAAGCAACACAGCCTTAACACATAAAAAAGTTCAAATGACTGAATATTGATTAGGAAAACTTGCCTTCGTTGGCATTTATAACAGAGACAACAATGATTAAATAGAAAATATTAGTTACTTCGACCATGTGGGCACCGAACGGGGCAGGCAGAGGGTGGTCCATGAGACGGTCCGGCCCGGGGAGGTGGTGGTGGAGCCTGGATACAGCCTAACATTTATTTTTAAAAACTTTTATTTTTAAACTCCCGTCCCCCAGCCGTGCGGTGAACTTGGTTCTGTGCCTATATACAGCGGATGCATATCCAAGTAGCCCATAGGTGTGGCTGGCACCTACTCTGAGTCAAGGGGACAAATGTGCCCTTCCCCCTGGAGGCTTCAGGCCGTGCCAAAGCTGTGCTGGACATGCTGCAGGCCCACCATCCTATGCTGGTCCAGCACAGTTTAGGATTGAGCTCTCAAGCTGTTCCGATGGTCTCTTTCTGAACCTTTCCCAACAATGCCATTTCTTGCAACGATAAAGCTTATTGGACACAGTGCAATCTCTTTCAAGTTCACTCTCTTTCCATTCAACCTGTTCAGCTATTTAACAAAGTAGCTAAGTGTGCCATATTGTCAATTGATTTCTACCTTATCAATTACCTTGCAATCTACGGAACTGGGTCCTATCCCAAGAGGTACCTCCTATTTTTACTGAAAAGCGTTCCAACTATGAAATAAAAACTTGCAGTTGGTATAAACTGGCATTTCAGTTTGGAATTTTTCTCTCTCCACATTTTAAGTCTGATGTTCTTAGAAACAAGTGTGGAAACAGAGTTTTTAGTTCTGTTTTTACATTCACTGTTGTCAAAATAAGGGGCCATACTCATGTACTTTATGCCCATGAGATTCTTGGTTGTTCAAGGCTTTCCTCTCACGTTCTGCACACATAACGGAAGGATATGTAAAGCTTCCAACTCTGGTTTTTCACGAACTGCAGTTTCTCATTTGATCTGAATATGGAAAACTGGTTTGTACATACCAGGTTAAGAATGCATTTTCGAGCTTTATATTCGGATGCCCACTTTCTGCCAATGTACTCAAGGCAGTTCACAGTTTAAAATAATGGTTTACAGTTTAATGCACACACAGCCCAACCCTGTTCTGTGCTACTCCATAGGATGGAGCTCTACAAATGGAGTATGCTTCGAATGTTACAGAGAAACACTCAGACAACCAGAGAAAGATAAGTAACTTCTGGCAGGCTAACTAACTAACTAACTAACTGTCTATGGGTCTCCTTGGCCCCATCTCAGCTATTTGTTGGCACACATCTGAGGAGAGCAAACGGGCAGGGTAGTTTGGAAAATAAGGGTTAGGAACCAGCATGCACTTTTGCCGCTGAGATTTACCCCTTCCAGCCCACTCCCCACCCACTTCCCTTCTTTACTCTGCCCCAAACCTCCTCCGCCTCACCTGAGCATGGGCATGCTTTACTTGAGCATGCTTTACCAGCTCAGATGTGGTCTAGGTGGGCGTTGAAGTGTCACATGGCAGCACACTGTTTACAACTGTGGAATGTGAGCTGTCATACCTGCATGATAGGATTGGGCCAACAATACAAAAGAGGCCAGGGAGAAAGAGGAAAATAAGCAAAGTCATTGCTATTGAACAATTATCTTCCTACAAAGGCCCACATTTAGCTGGAACTTATTCCATGATGTGTCAAGCGTATTGCGTAACATGGTTTTGATACAAAACCATTCAGGACAGGGATTAAAATTCTCCCGGTTGAAAAACATTTTCAAAAAATAATGATGCCTTCCCCCCCCCCCCCACTGAGTTATAGCAACTGCAAAATAAACTAGTAAGGTGCTATCAGCTCTAAGATAGGAAGACTCACAGCCCAATCCTCTGCATGTCTACTCAGAAGTAAGTTCCAATATATTCAATAAGGCTTACTCCCAGGTAAGTGTGGATAGGATTGCAGCCTCAGTGCTGCCAGAAGACATATGCATGGCGTTGTAGGTAAAATCCTTTTTCCTGTCTGCCCACTTTAGAGGATATCGTTTTACACACAGATAACCAACCGTCTGTGCTTTATTAATGGTGGATTTATGCTCTCCATACAAAAATACTCTTTTCCTTGTGGCAGGCACTGACCCTTTAGGCTATGATGTCCGCTGCATTATAGCCTTCCACAATAGTTTCTAATAATATACATCAAGAAATGAAAAGCAGACACGGGGCTGACTATGTGAGCTCAGTGTCACACATCTGATGCTTGAGGTCTCTGTGGCTGCTAATTGGAAAGCATACGATCTCGGTTTATTAAGTTTATCATGTTTGCAATTTCTGCAAAGAAAAAAAAAGACAATATAAAATTAACCTTAAAGAACTGATGGGTTTGGTATGACGACAGGTACCAACATAAAAACTGAGTATAACGAACTAAACCAAATTTATGTCTAGTGCTGGAAAAGAAGAGATAGGGAAGGGAAAACAAGGGAAATTGCGGGGGGGGGGACACCCTTTCCATGTAATAATTTTATAAATCAGGATTTTCCATAGCACATTTCAAAATGGCTGGCCACTCATTTCATCCCTAGCCCAACTTTTGTTTCTTTTTAATGAGAAAAAAAGGAAAGTCAGCAAAACAAAATGTCACCATTAAATCATTTGGCAGCATTGTGTGTCAAAAATGTAATGGAAAAGGCACACATCATAGGAAAGGTTACTGTGCTTTCAGAACATCTTTTCCCTTGGTTCAGGGCTCATCCCTCTCCACAGTAGTGCAGGCACTACTGCTGCCTGCTCTCCCTGGACTTAATGTGGCAGATGAAGGATGATGGCATTTTCAGCAGACCACAGTGCAGTGATTTCAGTAGCTAGCTGACTGAAACCAATGCTGTGATTTAGAATAACTGCTCTGTTTATGTGCAGTGGTAAAAGTCACTTACTACAGAATCTTGCAATGTCAACTCATTGCTTCCATTATACATTCTCTTAGCATAGCTTCATTGCAGATACGGAAGTCAGCTGGAATTAGAGCAATGACTTGCGGCTGTTGTAAGCCGCAAGAGAAAAAGTATGGGATGCTCCTAAGTTTGTGAAAGGATTCCAAACATAAATACCTCCTGAGACTGTAATACAGTAAAATTCATCCAGATACACTGTAGTTTGCTACATCAGATACACAAGTCCCCTGTATCGGTCAGGTTCCAGGATTTTGTACATAAGTTGAAATGCATGCAGTTTTGAAACATCTGGTTCTTGCTGGCCTGAGTGAAAGCACCACCAAAGGGCATACTGTGTCTCTGTAAAACTGCTAACATAGCTGTCTGTAACTCAGGGAACCATGTATTGGCCTCCAATATATCTCGTATAAACTCGTAAAGTGAAATATTTTGCAATTCTGTGGTCTACTAGATCAAGGGACATAAAAACATCTAACATACTTATTTCATGTTTCACACTTACAGATAAGTGGGAAAACCAGGCAAATAACAGATAGCTGAGATCACTGCACAAAGCCATATTAGAGAGGTGGAAAGAGAAATTTCAAAAGCCAATATTCACTGCTGTGACACCAATCATTAAACAATATTTTGTGTGTTTCAAAACTTCAAATAAAAAAAAATTAGACTTGACAACTGTTATCCAGGATATAAAACATCAGTCAACTACTTATGGGCTCCTAATGGCCTTTGAATCTGTGTTCCTCAAATAAGCCTTCCTAACACCATCACTATATGCCAGGTGGCAAGTCACTTTTGAAACTGAGGAAACTTACAAAAGTAGTTTGTAATGGGTGGAGTGAGGTATTATCAGCTCTTTACTGAGGGGAGAGCAAAAACAATGCATGTACAATTCCACTGGATTCATGGTAAGTATCAGAAGCCTGCAGTAGTAGCTCCCATATTATTTTTTTATAAGCAGACTAGCTTTTTATTACCCGGCGTTGCCCGGGTAACAAAATGATCTTCCAGAGTTTATGAGTTTTGCACCCCTTCTCACCCCCCACGCTGACGGGGGCCGAACCCTGACTCCAACCACATCGGGAGCGTCACCGGTCACCTCGGCGACCCTGGAAACTATGGACTCGATGCCAATTTCACTTCAGGCCCCCTGCGTACCCCCACCCCCAGGGGCACTGGGGGGCCTGCCCTCCGCAGTGTTTGCCGCAAGGCATGCGCGTGCCGAGTCTGGCCCCCATCGCTCGAGGCGTCGCAGCGGGGCATGGTGGACGTCTCATCTCGCACCCTTTCCCACCACCCACATTGAGGGGGGGGCGAACCCAAACTCCCATGGCATCGGGAGCGTCGCCACTCACCTCGGCGACCCCGGAAACTACAGATGCAACACCGATTATGGCTGTTTTCAACCGATTTATGCAGGGCCCCGTGCGTACCCCCACCCCCAGGGTCACTGGGGGCCCCCTGCCCCCCGCAGTGTTTGTTGCCAGGCCGCAAGGCACACGCGTGCCAGGTTTGGTGCGCATCGCTCCAGGCGTTCCAGCACGGCATGGCGGACATTTCGTTTCGAACCCCTTCTTGCCCCCCATGTTGAGGGGGAACCAAACCCAGACTCCAACTGCGTCGGGAGTGTCGCCTCTCGTCTTGGTGACCCCGGAAACTGGATTCGACGCCGATTTCGGCCGTTTTCGACCATTTTCATGCGGAGACCCCCGCGTACCCCCACCCCCGGGGGCTCTAGGGGCGTCTGACCCCCGCAGTGTTTGTCGTCAGGCCGCAAGGTGTATGCGTGCCAAGTTTCGTGTTGATCGGTTCAGGCGTTCCAGCAGGGCGTGGCAGATGTTTTGTTTCGCACCCCTTCTCGCACCCCACGCCAAGGGGGGGTCGAACCCAGACTCCAACAGAGTCGGGAGTGTCACCACTGGTCCCGGCAACCCCGGAAACTATGGATTCGATGCCAATTTTGGCCATTTTTGACCATTTTCAAGCGGGGACCCCCGTGTACCCCCACCCCCAGGGGCGCTAGGGGGGCCTGACTCCCGCAGTGTTTGTGGCCAGGCCGCTAGGCTTCCGCATGCCGGGTTTGGTGCCAATCGGTCTAGGCGTTACAGCAGGGCATGGCGGATGTTCTGTTTCGCACCCCTTCTTGCCCCCACATCGAGGGGGGGCAAACCCAGACTCCAACTGCATTGGGAGCATCGCCACTCATCTTGGCGACCCCGGAAACTGTGGATTTGACGCCAATTTCGGCCGTTTTTGACCGTTTTCACATGGGGACCCCCGCGTACCCCCACCCCCGGGGGGGCTAGGGGGGCCTGACCCCCGCAGTGTTTGTTGCCAGGCCGCAAGGTGTATGCCTGCCACGTTTCGTGCTGATCGCTCCAGGCGTTGCGGAGCCTATGCGAAACATACACACACACTTGATATGCCAATAAAGGTATCCTAAACCTAAACCTAACCTACACACACACATACACACAAACCCACGCTCTTCTTTATATATATAGATAACTAGCTGTTTGGGACCCGGCGTTGCCTGGGGGACAAAGGACCCTGAGGCTCTATTAGGAGAAGGAATGAATTCTATCTGCAGTATCACAGTTAAGGACACAGGCACACAGTCACGTAAGAGAGCGAAAGTAAACAGTAACACTTACTGAACCCTGTCTGCAGGCACTGTGGCAGGATAACAGTGAGGTAGGAGATAGGGGAACAGGTGCCCAGGTAGCTGTGTGGAAATGTGTCCCTGTACCATCCGAGTGGGTGCTGGAAAAGTGTGGAACGTGCTGTTTCCAGCCTCAGTAGTTTCAGTTTCGCTTCTGCCTAGTCCCTGTGTATGAGGTCAGCTACAGCAGCTGTACCAGAGACCCTGCAGAATTGTCTGTGACCACAGGGTGGCAGCAGACCTCTAGTCCAATGCAATCCCCTTGTTTCCTGACTATCTGGGCCCCCTCCCCAAAAACGGGGGGGCTGTAGGGGGGTCTAACCCCCGCAGTGTTTTTTTCCAGGCCACAAGGTACGTGCGTGCCGAGTTTCGTGCGGCCCGGTCCCGGCGTTGCGAAGCCTATTCAGAACATACATACACACAAACCCACAAACCCACCCACACAGCCACGTCCGTTTTTATATATATAGATAATATAAATGTAGTGTCTTAATCACTACTGAATGAAATAAAAATGTTATCTATACATTCCATGCCAGACAGATGTCTTATATATACAGAGATTACAGCACATTTAAAAAAATTTTTTGCATAACAAACTCAAAAATTGTTTTCGTAAGTTTTCATAACAATAGGTTAAAAATAATACTTTTTTTAGAATTAAATTCTAATTTTTTTTAAATTTAGAATTTTTTAGAAATTAGAATCTCAGCACATGCACAAATTCTGAACCAATCTAAACTGAATATTTCCCCAAGCAAGAAAAATCTGGAGTTATAGAAAAACATTAGAGACTAACAAATCTCTAAAAGAAGGAAAAAAGGCCCAAACTGTGGGAAGTTGCACAGAGATTGGAATAAAGTACTGGAGAACAGCCACACCACCATAAAGTGGTGTCTGAATGACGTATCAGACACCTTAATTTATAAAAGAGCATTAGAGACCTACTGTAGACTTGGCACATCTGTACTATGCTTGAGCTGAACAGCATTATTGTCATAATCATTGTCCATTGTCATCAAGCAATGGATCTAGACACACCATAAGACTCTGTACCTGAATGACCAGGGTTTGCATATGTTCCCTTCTCTTCTAGGCCCCAGGAACGGTCAATCACAATTATTTCAATCAACCAGCTTCCATTATCTCATCCATATAAAGATGCCAAGTATACTTAAACACAAAGCATGTATCACTAAACACTTTCCTGAAGAAACATTTGCAATAGCTATATGGACAAAAATTACAAATGAAAATATTACTACATTATATAGTACATACAAGCACAATGTGATGTTTTTTATACCAATATCCAGGCACCACCTCATCGAAAAGGATCACAAATTTCGTTTCAGACAAGTGCCGCTACATTTTGCTTTAAAAAGAAAAAATACAGGAACAACCACTAACATTTAAGTTTATGTAGGGCATCTCCAGATTCTTATGAAGAAAAATAGGAGGTGAGCTTCAATGTTGCAAAGTTTTCCCATAAGCTGGAGAGGTCTCTCAGGGCAAAAGGACTTCAATTGATCATATACATCCTCTTAAATACAGTCTTTGTCTGAGAAGCAAGATCAATTCAATCAATAATACTTCTAAGCTACTGTTGAGAATAGAAGTAGAACACAAGCTGTTCTTGTGACCTGTTTTTTTTTTTTTAAAGATAAAAACAACCTGCAACGCTTTCTTAAAACAAAGGCACACTACTGGCAGATGACAGCCCCAGGAACAATCCTGGCTGCTAGACAGAGATGGATTTAATAATAGACCTCATTAGAATTATGAAGCTTCTCAGACTTGATATCCATCCTTAACAGGTATTCCCGCCAAACCACCACATTCCATCCCTTAAATACTGCACTGCTCGAGGAAAGCCTTCCAAAAGTAAAAGTCACGTGGAAGGGATTCAAAGAACTTCAGAGGAAGAGTTTTGACAAATAAAGTTTTAAAACTGATTTAATAATATCATTGTATCAACCAGTTTTTTTTATAAACTACAAAAGACAATTGCATCTAAAATAAAAATGTAAACAGATAGATAAGCTACTAATAACGTGGACCTTAGACTTGACACATTTGCAAAATGGTGCAAGTCAGCAAGTGGGGCAATACCACTGCCACACACACAAAAAAGTGTTATCCGACAATTTTACTGACACTGCATCACTGTTATAGGCAGTTACACTGACATATGTTTCTATGTTTGTAATGTTCAACAAGTATGTAGTGTGATATGTGCAGGAAAATATACTATGTGCGTTTAAAACTGTTACAATCTCTAAAACTCTTCAGGACTGGGACTGTAGTTAAATACACATCTCAATGTGTATTTAAATACAGTCCCAGACACACAAATAGAATGCCTAAGCTGAGAACAGTGAAGAAAATGCTACTTTGTGCTCTCGGGGCTTGCAAACTTCTAGCAACACTTTCTTTTTCTCGTGAGCCATGCTGAGACATCTAAAGGCAGAAATAAAGTGCATGAAGTCTGACCTGCATAAAATCCACAATACTATTGTCAAAGCATCTGGTATAAGTTGCCTCACAATGCTACAGCCTACACAGGAAGTGGTACATATCATAGAAAGAGTTTGGTTCACAAGGAAGGTGAGGGTAACAGTTCAAGCTATGAACTCACTCAAGTCTCAAAAAAGAAATGAAAATGTGGTTTTGATCTCACTGTTGCATCTAAGATTCCTGGGAGAGGGACACTACAACAGGATTCAGAACAGTCTTGTTTTCATACTCAATGAAGAAAAAATACTCACCATTTAAGACAAATTCTATGAACATATATTTCCAAATGCAACTCTCCACTTCTCTTTCCCTCACCCGCTGTCCAATGAGATCCCATCCCATGCTCAGTAAGCAGGTAAAGCTGCAAACCTATACCCAGGAGTAATCTCCACTGAACACAATGGGACTTATAAGACATGTATAGGCTTGAACTGAAAGATTTCAGATTTTTTTAAAAAAAGTAAAGAAGTCTAGCTTCTTTCTTGAACATTATCTGTGTTCCCATTAAATGTTTAATTCCCCCCCCTTCTTTTCTTAATGTTTTACTCATTGTGGTTACATTATACTTTTTTGTTCTCTGTAGGCCGCTTTGGGCATTTGCTTCGGCATGGGAAAGGTGGGGTATAAATTCTTCAAATAAATAAATAATTAAAATATATCTGGAAAAGAGAACCTTAGTTAAACTGCTGTCCAATGTTGAATTTTTACACATTTTCCCTAGAAAAATGGTGCACGCTATCATTGTTAGAAAGTATTCTTCAGTTCTCACTTGTTGGTTTTCAGTGAAGCTCACTTGAGAATAATGTGCCTATTCTGCTGGTTCTCTGTTTTCCTTCACTCATTCATCCTGTAGTCCCCATTCCAGCAGTACCACTTACATATCACACAGTTTAATATAAATTCAATAATTTCCTAAGAAAAATTAAAGAATTTTTCCACATTTCCTTAGAGGAGCAGAAGTAGTTCCCCTTCCAATTTCTATTTTACCAGGAGATAATTTAATATGAGCTTTCTTAATAGAAATAACAATTGATGCCTGCTGCATTTTAATTTCATTGCAAAGCAAGCCAGACTTACTGAAGTCATTCAATTTACACAAGGATGTCAAAGGATTGGTTACAAAACCAAAGGGCAAACTACTTCACTGGGGTAAGCAGTTAACAGCTATAGTCCATCACTGAATCCCTAGACTGTGGTTTGAACTTTGAATCACAGAATTACATTCATTATCAGAATTTCGGCCATTCATTAGAGGAGAACACAATCATGACGCTTTACTTAGTCTGCAATGGAGTAAGGCATTTGGACATTTTTTAAAAAAAGGTTGCAATGCACCTCATAAGAAAGTTAACTTCATACATGGTTTCCTAGAGAACATCCGTAGCAGATATTATAATACTGTCAGTGGCTGCCTTGTTTATGACTTGTTACACCACATGGGCAACTCAACTGTGACAAGAAAATAAATGTCCTTTTGTTAGCAAAACATTCTTCTGCTTAGTTACATCTAAACCCAGAGAAGAAAATGTATGTGGCAAGTCAATAAGTGGATCAAATCAATGTTTCCGAAGCAAAGTTTTCCCCTAAATAAGGTTTTTTAAAAAGCATTCTGTATTCGGAGTTCATTCATTATGGCCATGATGAGAAAGTGATGAAGATGGAACTTTAATCCTCTTCGGGAAAGGTCAGACCATCAAACCTACCTGACTAGATTCTCATTGTCTCCGATTCCCTTACAGGTGGCACATTCGGTTCTTAGATCTTCAGACTTGGGCTTCTTTTGTACTACAGACTGCCTTTGTCGCCTTTCTCGAGGAATACGTTCCTGTCAGTGTGGGAGGCAGAAGCAAATTGTTAGTAGTTGCAACATTTTTCACTTTAATGTGTTCATCGAATGTAAAATTAATATCAAAATATTCCAACCTCAGGTTTTTCTTCTTCAGGAACATAGCTTCTCTTTCGTCCTCTAGTTCTCTAAAAGTAAATACAATTTAAAGTTAATGCTATACAAACTGAACACTATAAAGCTCCTTGCATGAAGGGTTCCTAATTCTCTACTTTCACAAAAAACACTATGGAGAAATTTGGATTCTTCATAGCATTGCCACAAGATCTGATGGAACACACAGACTCAAGCTTTTTAAAAAAAACAAAGATGAAGCTGTGGGAAACCATTAAGGAAATATTATTGTTTCATTTTGAAAGCTACAGCTGAGTTAAGGTGAATTTTTGTGAGTTTAATTTTTTGTATCAAAATCTGCATGTTTGATTAGGGAAAACTGTTCAGGCAGCTAAGCAAATCACATGAAAACTTCAAAAAGGTTTCTGTTTTTCACTTGAGTTTTGCATGCTGATTTTTAAAAAAAATATTTAATGTATTTATATGCTGATTAAAAAAATTTTTTTTTTACAAAAGCCATTTACCATTTCAATTTTAAAAAGTTAAGACAGGAAATCCATACTGAAACAAAAATGTGTCAAAATACAACAGAATAAAATCCAGCAGTACCGGGTAAATCAGAGCTTACAAAAACCTACGCACAAATTCCATAGTCTGATTTTTTAAAGAGTCATATGCATAGTCTTCTGTACACAGTTCAAGGGAACTTTTGGGTGTTAAGGGGAAGGAAGCTATGCAATGTGTGAATTCATCTGACAAAGCTCAAGGAAGTTCTCCTGCTCATTAGTTACAGTCTCCTGTAAATTAGTTACAGATTCTTTATAAGTACCCTTCCCAGTCCAGGTAACTTCGGGCAAGGCTGTGTGTGTCATCCACAAAATTGCCCGAGGAAGGGTGCTTGTAGGGGGCTGGAGCCCAATGATCACGAATGGAAGGGGGAAATTAGTGCTGTTCTGTCCAAGCGGAAGAGTTCCTGCAATGCAATACCACTATGTACTGGAAGTTATGATACAGTCAGAGAAACATGGTGAATAATGTACACACTATATTGCATCAAAACTCTAGTGGATCATAAGATGATCTTGAAAAGAATGTATACAAAGTCTTGTGCCACTGAAGAAAATAATCCCTACAAGGCTAGTTCCATAATCTGGATGCTGCAATTGAGAGGACCCTCTATGCTGTGTCCACTAGCTGCACCCTAGACAAAACAGAAGCTAGAGGTGGGCCACTTACGTGGAACAGAGTTGTAAGACAGATTTCTATTATAAACAAAAGAATTAATAAAATAATTCTTGCAATAAAAGATATTGCAATAAAAGAATAAAAGCCTGCAATAAAAGATATTCATTTGAGGAGGGGAGGGGATTGGCAGGATTTAAGCAAATTTAATTATTTTTAAATGACTCTTCTTAATGAGTCTACTAATCAGAGAACTAAAGGTGCTCTCAAGATTTAGACATATGGCAGACTTTGAGAGCCTACAGCATTCAAAGATGTGTCAAGCAAAGATGAACTGTGGCTGTAATCGAAAGAATACTTCTATTTTAAAACACCCATATACTTTCCACTGAAATCAAGACGGCTTACTTCACAGTAAACATCTGTAAGATGGCAGTGAGTCACTGCCAATATTATTTAAGAACTGATCCCATTGAAAAGAAACTCAGCTCATTAACTCCTAAATTATTAGGATTGGAAGAAGACATGAAATTAGCAGTAAAATGTTATAATATAAAATTATAATTGTTCCCATAGCCAGCATTTTGTAACACTTTAATCTATTAATATATGCTCAAAGATTGAGTATTAAAGGTATTGGGGGGGGGGGAACAGCTGACATCCAAAAATGGAGAAGTAGCATATATTGAGGTATATAAACAAACATGAACTAAGTGAAAGCACACTATTCTGGCTTGGATACGCTTACAGAAAAGATGTGCAGCAATACAACCGAACAAGGCCAGTTGATGGCAATGCATGGACACTGACTCCCATCAAGGAAACTAAGTTGCAACAAATGCATATTTATTTCATTTTTCTAGCTGCCTTCCCACAGTCATGATCTGAAAAGCAACATGCAACTGAACCACCTCTGAATTGTAAAAACTTATGACATTATTTCAGAAATAATAAGCTTAGTTTTCTAAATCAATGTTTAAGCATCTTTTCAGTTTAAGGAGCTTATGCTACCCTTTAGAAAAAGAAATTAACTATCCTCTCTCATGCCATTTAAACATGAATAGTATGTGGTTGAATTATCAGTTTATAAAGCTCCTTGGCTCTGATAAGGGCTTTCTAGTCTAGGGGAAAAAAGCATAGAAACATACTGAGCTGCTGTATACAGAGTCAGACTATCTAGGTCTATCTAGCTTAGTATTGTAGACAGTGACTAGCAGTGGTTATCCAGGGTTTCAGATGGATATTTTCAGAACTGCCTGGAGATGCCAGGGATTGAACCTTGGTCCTTATGCATGCAAAGGATGTGCTTGACCACTGAGCTACAGCAGGAAGCATGATTAAGCCTTATAATTATGCACGGCGTGGAGAAAGTGTATAAAGATAAGTTTTTCTCTCTTCTGTGTTATACTAGGACCAAGAACCATTAAATGAAATGGATCAGCAGGAGATTCAGGACATACGTACTTCACACAGTGCGTAAGTTATTTATTTTATGGTATTTGCTGCTACAAGATGTGGTGGTGGCCATAAACTTAGATAGCTTTAAAAGGGGATTAAACAAGTTCCGAGGGTGTTTATTGATGGCAACTACTCATGATGGCTACATGGAGCTTTCAAGATCTGCGGCAGTACACCTCTGAATTCCTGTGACTGTGAAACTATAGGGAAAGAGACGTACTGCTTTCATCTTCTGCTTGGGCTCTCTGAAAGGAATTCAGTTGACCACTGTAGAAAACAGGATGCTTCCCTCCCCTCCCCTCTTCTCATCTCCATTATGTCTGTTTCTAGACTGTGAACCCAGCATCCTTAAGGCATGTACACTGGTTGTTGTTCAGTTGTTCAGTCGCTAAGTCGTGTCCGACTCTTCGCGACCCCATAGTACTACAAAAATACAATAGTATAACTTTTTTTTAAAAAAAGTATAGTATTTAATCGGGCAGCCCAATCCTGAACTGCCTACCGGCTGCAGGCACACCGGCGGTAGCCAAATGGCTATCGCTGCATCCCGTGGCTGCCAGGCAGAAGTTGGAAGGTCCTTGGAGGAAAGGGATGTTTGTCCCATTCCCCAGGTAAATCTGGAGACCTGCCAATGGGTCTCCTCACTGGAGCAGAGGCAAGGGCCTCCACGTTGGGCTGCGCGGCCTGACGTGGAGGTCTGGATCCAGCGGTGAAGATACTTTCCGGTCTCATCCTGCACCTTTCCTCCCAGGTCCCTCCTGGCCTTCCAGAAGGGGCGCAACACTGGTGGCAGTAAAACATACCACTCATTACTACCTCCAGGCATGCGAGGATAGCACTGGATAAGAGCAGCCTTTAAGCCCTAAACGCCCACACTGTACATGCCTTGCGGCATGTTTGCAACACAGCGTGTGCGGTAACACTTGTACTGCCAGTGAAGGAGAGCTCAGCCCTAAACTGTTTACTAATGTCAAATGGCACGAAAAAAGGCTGAAGCTGTTAACACAGATTTCACATTCACAGTAATATTTTGTAATTATTTGTGAAATTGCAGTTTTTATTACTATAAATTGATTAAATGTATACCTTGAATACAACAACAATGAACATTGGTATGAATAAATGACACATCTATACTGCTGGCAGTATCCTTTCAAAATTCAATCTTGTTGAAACGCAAGAAATGTTTCTGAACTTGGGAAACTCAAAGTGCTCAATGTTAACAAGGGCAATTAAGTCAACCCCTTTTGTCAAATTATAAAGCTTTAGATTAATGTGGGCTGAAATGCATGAAACTGCCTGATGCCAACAGCTATTGGCAGACATTCCTAAGGCTACAATACTAATGATATATCAGCATTCACAGACATATGGAAACACCAAAACTTTTTTTTAAACTACGAAACAAGCAAGCATGGAAAACAAATTGTAGACTCAAGCACTCCGTTTATTAAAAAAGGAAATCTGCAACATATTTCAACAAAGAGCAACACCATCTGTTTTCATTGGCCACTAGCGCATAGCAGATGGAATGGTTATCACACCAGAAGTGGCAACTATTTCAGCACTGCCAATTGGTGATACAACGTAATTTAATTTAGTTTTACACTCACAATGTCAAGGAAAGGAAACCAACTAAAAAGCATGAGAAGGCTCAGTGAACCACAACAGCATCCTTTAAGTTTTCAGATCAAGCAAGCAAGTCACATTCCAAAGTCCAGATTGAGATAAACAAGCAATCCTTACATGGCAATATTAATTGCAACATTTAAGTAACAATCAACTCTCTCAGGAATAGAATAAAAAGCCTAATTAAGTTTGGTCTGCAGTCCATCAACTGTGGCTATTTGGGGATGCTAATAAAAACACAAAACAATATGGAGGCACTCTTCTGATATCCTTGCCAATCACTCCCAAAATCTAACAATTTATTGCTTAGATATATCTTTCACTAGAAATTATATAACCTGATCATTCCTTTCAACTAAAAGCCAAATCCAGAGCGCTCCAGCGTGAACTGCACAAGGTGCCGTAAAGCACCTCCAATGCCGGCAGTAAGCCATTACTGCGAGCACTGGGGTGACGCCACAGCAATGCTGGCAGTGCGCACCCCCCCCAAGGGAGCTCTGCAAGCTAGAGAGTCCACTGCTTACCAGCAATGCAGCCTTTCCAGGTGGGGTGGGAGGGCATTCCAGGGAGGGTTGAGGGGTGGAGTGGGACCTGTGGCGATACGCGCCGCTGGATCGCGATCTCTATGTAGGGTCACACAGTCTTACAGGGAGGCCCTCGCTTCTACCCCTGCAGAACCTCCCGCAACTGCCTGGCTGCCACAGGATGCAATGGTAGCTGCCAGGCTACTGCTGCACTCCCAGGTAGTCGGCTGTAAGTAAGTTAGTACTTTTTTGGACCTAGTCATCATAACAACCTAATAATTTGCTAAGTCATCATAGCATCCCAAACATTATGTTCTGAAGCTGTACTGCTGTGAATGAAGTGATTGGGTCATATGGCATGTTAATAGATCATGTCTAATCTTAGTATTACAGAAAATAGTAAGAATTGACAATACTTCAAATCGTTAGTTTCTTTCTGAATATGCTCTCTAACGTTAAAAATCTCTTTTGAAATGTAAAGCAGGCTTCTTCATCATTGCAACACTGTTTGTGCTGGGATATTTCTTAAAACGGAGAACATTCAAATATGCATCCCAGGGGCATATCTGAGGTGGTACAGTCCTTTGAGGTGTGAAATTCCCCATGAGACCTGCAGAACACACTTTCAGGCCGATCCTATCCCGTGCCAGCGCCAGTCTCCCATGCGCTGCCCGGGAGACAGCTGTTGCAGACATGCCATAAGCACATCACAGTGACCAAAATAATGGAGGCACAGCTGGGTAGGGCAACTATAGGCAACCGAACGCTGGACAGTCATACTGCCAGGAGGGGAATGGAATGGAACGGTTGGTCAAGCCTAAATCTGCCAAAGGCCAGCAGTTTACCTTAATATGAGCTAGGTTATTGGCATTGGGCAGCTCTAGGATTCTCTCTAGCTAAGTGGAAAGCTGGGCTGCCTGTTTTATCTTGGAGATACGGAATTACTTCAAAGGGAACCTGCCAGTTGTCAAGCCTAGAACCATTAGGATACAGAGGGAAAAAAAACATAACACATTTAGTAACTGGTATTTAGGATTGCTAACTAAACTTGAAAGAAAAAAAATACTCCTGAGCCCTCTCCCCCTCTTCCCATAGCCTCCTACTTCTCCATCCTTGTCTGCTTAGGGTTTCGTGGGCCTCAAGAGATTTTTCTTCACCAAACTGAACTTTCAGGTCCCTTACATAAGCTGTAAATTCTTTGTTAATAACACTTTCTTCATAAGAATATGTATGGGCATGAACTGTTACTATAACACAGCAGTTTTCTGTCTTGAAGAAAGGGTCAGTATTGTCAGATATGTATGTCAAGTGGACTTCTGGACTGTAGACCATGCCTCCATCATACATATGAGGGGTTTTTTCCTGGGGGGGGGAACAGGAACATTCACCTCACATCCTCCCTCAAAATGACCCTTTCAGGGAAATCAATCTTATTTGTAACAAGAAAACATCTTCAAGATCTGGTCATCCCAAGGACAATGGGAGATGAAAACCGCTCTACAGATGGTCAAATCTTTCCGGATGCAATTACAACTGGTTTTAATTAAAAAGAACTATAAAGTTCCAGGTGCTGAAACTATGGCCCTAGAGCTAAAATCTAAATAGTGGAAGTGGGGATAGGAAATCAGGTTGATGAGCTTTAGCAGAAAAACTACTGTACATCAGTTTGAATATTGCCAGCAATACAAATTAGAAGCAAAATAGCTGCAGCTATAAATGTGCTGCAAAGACGAAGTAACAACCCTGGCAAGTACATTTAGGCTGCACTCCTATGCACACTTTCCTGGGAGTAAGATTTATTGAACACAACGGAACTTACTTCTGAATATGCATGCAAAGGATGGTGTCCTTAACATGCTCAAGTACAAAAAATAGATGAAGGTCTTTAGTTGATCTGATTGATTGCCTTGTCAAAACCATAGTTTACTCCTCAAGTTACCTTGAGTGGTAAATAAACCACTAAGCATCTTCTTTTGAGAGAATTCAGTCTTGCCCAGGATTTAATGAGGGACTGAGGAAAATGGGCAGCAAGGATAATTGTAGATGAGTGCAGGTGGAGCAAAGCTAGTAGTTTTGTTGGAGCTCAAGTGAAGGCATGTTGCATAGTGGTGACAACAGCAAAGAAGCTTTATTTCTTTGCCATCACTGTGCCTACACAATGTTGCCCAGCTGTGTGATTCAAGAGCTTTTACAGTGTGTGACACGTTCTTGGTGACTTGCTGTGATAGTTTGGTAGTTTTCTGCAGACAAAATTTCCACACCTGCTTTGACCATCACCATTTACAAAATAAACAGCAGAGGAATCCTGGTCTCCTAGTCATATTTATTAGAATGTGGAAAGAATGCTTGGTTTGTTCACCCTACGACGTGTCCACTTGGCTTATGTTCATCTTAACGACTGAAAAGAGCTAGGGGAAATTGGTGACCTGCTAGATTTATATAATCCAGGACCATTTCCAAATCTGGCCAGTGCAGGGCATTTTCTGGATGGGGAGGAAGGAGAGAGGGAGGTGAAAAGGGGCGGGAGGACAGCAGAGGCAGGGCATTCCCGTGGGTGAGGCAGTCCCGATCTGGGCTGCAGCGCGGTGCTCGCACTTGTGCCTGATAAACAGCAGGTGCAGATCCAAGCAGACCCATCAACCCAGCTGGGACTTACCCCAGGGCAAAAGAAACATTCCCCTTTCCCCATGGGGAGCTCAAGTGTCGTCCTTGCCTAGGCTTGGATACAGCGCAGGCCAGCCAGTCTGCCTGTTCCAGCGCAGGTTAGGATTTCACTGTAAGTAATTTAGAAAGGGTAGGGTGGAACACAACCATGTTGATTTTCCTAGATTTCTTGGAGGCTTTCATGTTATCCTTCCAAACTGACTGCATCCATGCAGGGTTCGATGGGCTAGGGCAGAGAAGGAAGGAGGGAAAGAGGAAGGGCTTAGGTTCCTTTCCAGTTCAGACAAAAAACTAAGATGAAGAAAACCTTTGGGCTGTAACTATTGTCTTGCATTACAAACCTACCAGATTTGATTTTTGATAATGGGGTCGCGAAGAGTCGGACACGACTTAGCGACTGAACAACAATGTGCTCAAGCAATGTTGGTGGCATAAGTATCTGAAATTGATCTATAAACGAACAGATTACATAGTTGGGCATTTCAAATGAAGGTTTCTTTCCTCCCTACCTCCTCTGCTTAAATGAGCATTTCTGTACCTGTGACTTGATTTGGATTTTCTTTTCAACAATGACACATTTCATAATCTGTGCTTAATGATTTAAATGCCTCAAGTGTAGACTTTAATAAAAAGATGAAACATTGAGTACACAGTCATATGATTAAATGGAAAAGTAAAAGCAGCAAGCAGGTGTAACTCAAGTTGGATTTTAAAGTGTTTTAATGCAATTAATGTTATTAAGTGGGCTTAACAAATATGGAATACAAACAAATTAGTTCTCTGTGTTTACACAACATCAGAGATTTCCTGTCAATGTGAAATCTACTCAGTTATGGGTTTTAGCCTATGTACCCATTAATACCTGCCATTGCCATATTATAAGTGGCGTTCTTTTCAACATATGCAAAAGTATTGTGTGGACAGAAATGACATGGAGAAATACCAAGGCAATACATCCACATAACTAACAACGTATCTCAGTAGCTATTCTATCGTAGGATCGATTCACAAAGTGTGCCTCCAGTCAAACGAGTAATCTGAGAGATTCCCACACACATACACGCAAACAAAGAGCCAAGGGAACACTGCTGAAATGTCGGGAATGGAAGGACTGCTTTCAGGGAGTTGCCATTCCCAGAATCATCTGGCCAACAAATCTCACAGAATGTTAGTATTTGAATCCAGGCACTGGAATCTTTTCAGGCAGCACTATGAGACTGGAAATTCATCTATATAACTAGGGGTTCCAAGTCACATAGTGAAAGCTTTTATTTACAGGGAATTTGAAAAACAGAATTAACATAGCCTTTTGCTGTTTTGACCAGGTTAGGCTCACAGCTTTTCAGCTCCATTATTTAAAAATTCCACCAAAAAAAATTGTCCATATTTTTGCCAATGGATACAATAAATGGTATCCTGCCTAAACCATTGTAGAGAAGCTAGATTTTCCACACAGCTGTTGTATTATATTATTATTAACTATTTATATGCCGCTTTTCAACAAAAGAAACAAACAGCCACTAGGAAAAGATGCAACACTGGAACGAATCGGGACAGTTCCTCTCACTCTGATAAAATAAGAGGATCTTTAAAATGTGCTACTTTGCTCATTTAGGAGGAGATATAATTGATAGATAAGCAGCAGATCAATCTACCTAAATAACACATCTACAAAAAACAACAACACAAGTTATGTGAGTTGGCTGTGTTCAAAGCAGCTGTATATTTTTTCATACGATGCTGACTTAGAAAACATTAAATCCAGAACTTATGATATATAAGTTAATGTGACAAACGTAAGCCACCTATCTTCTCCTTTTATACTTCCAATTTATATCATACCAAATGCAACTAACACAAGTCAGCAAGGAAAGCTTGACCAACATATCTACAGAAATGAAACTAGGGATATTATATACAATGATCAAAACTACATTGGGAAACAAGATCAGAAAGATGGATAGCGTTGCATACCCAATCAGCTCTATTAAAGAATGGCACATTTCCTGAATTACTTAATAGAGCAGGATTTTCCATATAGCTGTTGTATTATATTATTATTAACTATTTATATGCCGCTTTTCAACAAAAGAAAAACAGCCACTAGGAAAAAATGCATTTTGTTCAAAGAAACAGTTTGAGGAACATGTTCTTTTACCTGGCCCTTACTAGTCTAACAAGGAATAGTCACTATTGACAAGTTTTCAACAATTTCTACTTCAATCTTCATTTTTAAAGTTGCATGACAAAATTGATCACATATTGAAAGGAAAGAAATAGTACAAATGAAACCAAGCAAAATTATAGCACATAAATGATTGCAATGAAATGTGTGTAATGAACTGTAGTATAATTGAATAAATGGAACAGAAATGAAAAAGGATCAGAAGTAACAATATAGTTCTATCCCAATGGGTAGCCAAAACGTGGAGATTACCGTTAAATCAGCCATGCCGTTTGCCAATTAAGCTGGAACATGCTACCACTGTCTTACATAATCAACTACCTGAATCTTCCAGAGTTCCAAGGTGTGGTGTGGCTCTGGTGCCTGTGGTGTTTAATTACTGAAGACCAGAAACCTGAAAGCATCCCAAGAGAATTGGCCATTCACTGTTATGCTGGCAGAACCCAACTACAGTGTCTGTCTGTACCTTTCTTTCTGGCAATAGGGGCAGGAGAGCATAAAAGGAGACTGATAGCTATCATAACACATAAGCTGGGAATCCTCAGATTTCAGAGAGAACAATTTTAGCTCTGTACTCAAGTGAAAAATCTGGATTAGTAACTCACTAATAATGTGTCGGAACTTTCTGGGGTTGATCCTTGCAACTTTGATCAACTCAATATCTAGTTAACAGCCCCATCCTGCAAGACTGGGCTGTTCCACTCGCTATCTGGTACACCCCTGTCAAAAAGGCATGCACTGTATCTAGCGAGGGGCAGTGGAGGGGAAAACAGATTTATTACCCTCCCGCTTCACAATGGGTCTCTCTGGACCTGTACCAGCTTTTTAGGAGAGTCCTTGCCCCCACTGCTGCGTTACTACAGTGGGTCCGGGCAAGTCTGGCAACATCCTAGGAGCGCTGTACTTCTTGCAGCAGATCTCCCAAAATGTCTACTAACAGAGTGCTGAACACACTGGTGGCAGCCATTTTATGACAGCGGAACTGTTTCAATGTCATAAATGGCTGAACACAACAGCCCAATCTGGAATAGGATTATGCAGTCTATCAAGCTATAGTGACTGAATTCTATATACACTTTTTCTGCCACGGTAAATATTCTTATTGCTATTACTACTTCTATTATCAAAAGTAAATGTACAGATGCTATTGCTAGAGTATAGTAAATTATTGTCATTTGTACCATTTTTCCTAATTTTTTTTAAAAAGAGGCAGACAAACTAGAACACAACGTAGTATAATGTTATCCAGCATAGTAGTCCCTCTTACTTCTTAGCCTGTAACACAGAAGGCTGTCATGTATTAATAAAGGCAATATAAGGTACTGCTACACAGAGAAAAATTTCTATAAAATAGCACTTAATCATGCACAGCAGGCCATAGTCCACACAGCGAGCAAACCACATACACGCACACACATCCCAGAACAAGGGATTTCAGCGACTTGAGTTTATTGTCTGAGTTTGACAAGCAACTGCGGCAAAACCTCATTAAAAATAGATTAGTAGCAGCCTACATAATGTTTTACCACAAGACAACATTACAGGATAAATAATAAAAATAATAAGAGGCGTCTCACACTTCGCCTCTGAGGATCAGAACAAATTTTAGAAGTGTCAATGAATTTAGCAACACCTTAATAGAGATGGGCAAATATTTTCTCCACTATTAAATGGTTCAATCAAGTATGTCAACTGTTAGGAGGGTGGGGTAGCTTCCTAAAAATAGTTATTAATTTATTTCCATCTCTCTCAACCTGAGATAATCTTCTTATTCTGGAAAACAGCATGACCACATGGCCCTGAATGCCTTTTTTACACACAGAAACATCTGGCCATCAGAGAAGGAATGGTATCGTAGCATGTCCATACAGATATACATATATGCAGATGACGTTCATATGGCATAGTGACAACATGATCATTTCAGAAAAAATCAGAGATCCTTCTTAGAAAATGCTCCCATGTCAACATTTATTGCCACATGTAAAGGTCAGTCAGTCATTGATGAATTGTAAATTGCTTTATAAGTTAATACTTAAAATTGTTATATGATTATTTAGATGCATCATTTGAGAGAGAGAGAGAGAGAGAGAGAGAGAGAGAGAGAGAGAGAGAGAGAGAGAGAGAGAGAGAGAGAGAGAGAGAGAGAGAGAGAGA
>JAJKFI010038062.1:0-19785 GCA_029204185.1 Lerista edwardsae
AGAGAGAGAGAGAGAGAGAGAGAGAGAGAGAGAGAGAGAGAGAGAGAGAGAGAGAGGGTGGGGAAAACAGTGCCCACTGTTTTTAGGAGTTGTCTGGGCATGACCGTGGTTCCTCCTCCAAGGTAGATCACAATATTTCCTAGTTGTGCTCTGCTTGGAAGCAGGCTGAAGGAGAACAAGAGTTAGTGTCAACCAGTGGAGTTCCTATAGGGGGCAAAATGCTAAATGTGGCAGGAGCCTGAGCTCCTGTGTAATGCGGACCCTCCTGTGTAATGCAGAAAAGAGAGCTTTTCTCTCTGAGCCATGAATGGCTCTGAAGGGGTGGGGAAGGGGACACATTACACAGGAGCTCAGGCACCTTAAAACCTAGCATTTTGCCCCTCTGTAGGAACACAACTGGTATCAACCACCTTCTCAGCTTTCCATTCTGAAGCAGGAAGTGAATACAGCTCTCTCTGTCTCTCTTTCTCTCTGGTACTCACTCACATACTCACTCACACAGTCACTCACTATGGGCACAATCCTATCCAGAGCTGGAATGGCAAGGCCGGCCAGCCAGCGCCATATCCAACTCTGGGTGGAGGGAGGCTGGAGCCTCCCGTAGCAAGGGAGTGTGTGCTCCCTTACCGTAGGGGAGGCTCCAGCCTCCCCTATGCACTCTTGGATCTGCTCCCACTAAAGAGCGGGCACAGATCCGAGGAGACCGCACAGCCCAGATCAGGGCCATGCGGCCTCTTGAAAGAGCCTAGGATTTGGCCGTATGGCTGAATCCGTGGTCCGCCCATGTCCCGCCCTCATCCTGCCCACATTCTGCCCTCCTCCCGCCAAGCCCCGAGGCGAGCAGCGCTGGTCCTGTGGCCTTAGCGCCGACGCAGGGCTGCTGATTGGCGCCCCCGCGTCAGCGCTAAGTGCGCAGCATCGGCATAACCCCATTGCGCCGACATTGCACAGACGGTAGGATTGCACTGCCCCTCACTCACTGCTTCTCCCAACTTTAGCCCATTATTGCTGGAAGTCCCTGGGACACAGACTGGAATGGGCGTTGCTGCCAGGGGCATAACTAATGAAAAAGTAGCCAGGTGCAGAGCGTGAAAAGTGACATCACAAAAGGAAGTGACATCACAGTTCTAGTTCTGTTTTCTGATTTTTTGGCCATAACTTTTGATAGATTTGTTTCCAAACTCCAGCTTGTTTCACTGCATTCTGCATTAAATTATCTTTCCAATGATACACAACAAAACATAACATGATGCATTACATGATGGTATTATTCATACATTTGGCCACTAGTGTCAAGCTCAGTTTGTTGCCCCCCCCCAAAGCTTGTTGCCTGGTGCAATTGCACCCCCCTGCATTTCTTTAGCTACGCCCCTGGTTTCCATACCCCCTGCCAACTTGGTTCTCTTATATTTAGCAGGGTCAGAGTCTCTATCCTCATTTGTCCTTATCATCTTTTCCATTGATGTTGGTGTCTGTTTTTTTTTTTTTTTTTTTTTAGTTTGTGACACCTCCTGGACTAGGGGACTACTTTTTATATTTATTTTTCTTCATAAAATTATTTGGAATCTTTTTGTGAAAAAAAAATCAGTAAATGGACATGAGAGTAAAGCAGTAATTTTTTAAAAAAAAATCCAGAGTTTGAAGAATCTGCTGGAATGTAAAATCCAGAATGAGCGTATTCCAAATGCATGGCTTCAATATCTTTAGTCCTCACGCTGGACTGCAGTGCTGTTGAAATTGAAATCAATTTCAGATGCAATTATTTGTGTAATACTTCCATGGCTTCTGGACTAATTAGACATCTTGTGATCATCGTCTGTACTTTGACAGGCTAGAATGTGTAATTCCCAACTATTTATTTCTTCTTCGCCTTTAGACTGGATATGACACATGCAGTCAAAATTTATTTTCATTGGAGAAACTAAAATGCCAGTGATAAATTGCCCTGGTAAATCATGGAATTCTATGGAAATAGGGACATGCTTTATCGTCTGGCCACCCGAGAGTCTCAGTAGATGATTACACCAGATGTCACATGAACTGTCTCAAAGAGTGAACGGTGTTTATGAATAAATTAGAAGTATCAGCGTCTTCTCAAGATGTACTTCACAGGTGCTGTGATTAATGCCTTGTATGTCATAGAGAAAATAGCCCTTAAGGCCTTATAGTACATGGTATTAACTTGCACTATTCATGTCACTTATGTACCTGCTCACATGGTCAATGCAAGCCCATGCAGTGGTGTTCCTGGGGAGGGAATGCTTTGTAGGAGCCTGAGCTCCTGGGTAAAGCGGCCCCTCCCCATCTGTTTCTCAGCCATTGGCAGACTGAAGCACAAAGCCTCTGGGCCCATGCCATTTCACTGCCTGACGTAGGGCCAGAAACATTGCCCCTTCCCTCACCTTTAGATTTTTCTGAATTCAAAACCATACCTCTGATTCCATAGTTCTGTTCAAATTTTATGTATTACTATATCTATATACTACCTTCCTCAAGGCGCAATCAGTGATGTCATTCAGGGGGGAACGGACCAGAATGGGCGTTCCGGATCCTAGGGCTCCGTGGCTGGTTCCGGGTTCCCGACAAGTGCCAATCAAAAGTTAGTTCCTGTTCCTAAATCATTTGAATGACACCACTGGGCACAACCCTAACCTGGAGTTAGGCCGGCACAATTAGGCCAGCAAATTTTGGCCAGCATAAGTATGTTTGGACCACTCTGGGAGTCAGGGAGGATGGTGCAAACATACTTTACTGTGTCCTTTGTGCCAGCCAAACTTTGCTGGCCTAACTGTGCCAGTCTAACTCCAAGTTAGGATTGCGCCCTCAGACACTCAGGGTGGTTTACATAGGCAGGCTGACCATAAATCCCTCCTTTTTCATGTGGTTTATACAAGGGTTATTCTATGAGAGAAACCCATAGAACCCTCCAATTCTCCAGATGTTGTCCTTCATAGTGGAGTCACCATCCTGCCAAAAGTGTCTGACAACAATGAAACCACAGCACAAGCTTTGCAGTAATCAAACAATCGAAGAGCAGAGCCAGAGCCGGCTCTAGCAGTGGTGGGGCCCAATGTGGGGCATTCCTGTGGGGCCCCCAACCCTCCCTGCAGGGCCACCACTCACCAAGAAGAGCTCTGTTCGTGCCACATGCAAAGCATGGCATGTGGAAGTGGTTGGTGGTGATATCATAACATCACCGCCAACTGCTTCCAGGTGGCCCATTTTGGGCTGTTCAGAGGCAGAGGCAGGTGGGAGAGACCAAGGTAAAGCTGCTCTGCTCGCCCCATTGACTTACAGCCCATAGAGATCCCAGCTGCAGCCACAGGCAATATGCTCATGCTGCTCGTGTGGGGGGCCCTGAAACATGGGGCCCAATGTGATGACATTGGTCACGTTGGCTTAAAGCCGAGCAGAGCAATCAAAAAACATTTCACAGCAAGTATGACAACACAGATTTCATCTGAATGGCAGGTTAATAGTTTGCCAAAATAAAATGTGTCTGGATGGATGGCAAAAAACCACGAGGAAAGAAGGAAGATGGGCCTTTTGGCGAAAGAGTTTTAGAGTCTAGGTGCAACCACAGAAAAGGTTGTCTCTGATATAAAATATAACTTACTTATACTTACCCTTATAAAGTATAATTTAAGAGGTCCGTAGCAAATGCAAAGTAGGCCTTCTCCAGGAAATCTGAATGTACAGACAAGTCCATACACATATTCTCCCAATCAGGACCAGCCTTAAGGCAATTTAACCACATTCAGCTCCGGGTCTGGGGGGGTCCCGCATTGGGGTGGTGAGTGGAGGAGCTGCAGCCAGCACCTTGCTCTGTAGCTGATGCTCCAACATGGAATCTTCCATGCCGAAGTGTCCTGAGGAGAGCGCAACGCTATGCATGCAGGAGGATAGCCAGGGGTTAAGCCTCAGTAAGAGAGCTGGAGGGGTTGAGCTAACCACTCCTCCAATCAGTATGAGCATATGAATCCTGAAAATCCGTATGCTCATATGGGAAAACTGGGGGTGGAGTTAACATTATACAGGGGTTGGGCTTGTTGCCTGGGACCGGACGCCACCGGCAGCAGGCTGTCCAATCAGGAGCCCGGGTATCACAAAGGGGGGATATTACCTGGCTCGCTGGGCTCCACCGTGGCTACGACCAGGGTGTGGGGCACGGAAGCCACCGAGGACACCCCCAGGGAGGCACCGGGCGCCTCGTGAGCCAGCTGGAGTGAGGCCAGCCCGGGGGCTCATAACGCGGCTGGCTGGCCAAGGGAGAGGTCGCTCCCTCTTACACTGGCTGGCCACAGAGGGGGCACAACTGGGAGGCTGGGCACCTCCCTCCCCTTATGGGCCAGAGCGCCCTTATTTAGAGCTGGCAGGGGGCAGCCGCCCCAGCCTGTGAAACCCCCAGACCCCTACAAGGGGCTGGGAGCCAGACCCAGGGAGGACAGCCATCAGGGGGCCAGTGCGGGGCTCGCACAGCCACCCGAGAGGGGAGGCAGGCCCCAGGCTAGCAGCACCGAGCCCGCCCCGGGCCAAGGGACCTCCCAAGGGGCATCTATCGAGCCGGCCGCGGCCCTCACCACAGTCAGGCCAGAACCCCCGGCCAAACCCCGGGTCCAATGGGGCCCCAGAACTGGGAGACATCGTCGGGAGTCTGTGTAAGTACGAAGGGGCCCCTGTGCCAGGAACAAGGGGCCCATGAATGTGAAAACGTTATCCCAAATAAATCAGCTGCGCAACTGTAAGATCCCGTCTCAGAACATCTTTTCATGGCACCGCAAGGCTGCTCATGAGGAACACGCCGCCCGCAGGTCAGTAAGCCCCCGGGGGCCCACCCCCAGCCCCGCCATTGACATACAGGGCTGTTGCCCTTCAATTGTTCTAATGGTTGCCTAATGCAATAAATGTTCAAGCTGCACTGCCTTGTCTGAGGTTCTATTGCATGGAACCCAATATATAACATTGAGCATTGCCATTGGACAGACCTCCTACCTGTTCTGGGCCCAATTGGCTTGAAATCAGCCCTCCTTGGATGCAGTTGTCAGCGATGTTGTTGCTGTTCATCCTGGGGTTTAGGGGGGGCCCTGCAGGGATGCCCCTACCGCAGCTCCTAAGGCCACCCCTGCTCCCAATATAGGAATGGAATAATTTTCTTCCCATGAGAAAAATGAGCACTTCACATTTTGGATGAGATCCAGAAGTGTGGGGGAAGGAAGGTGTTATTTGTGCTTCTTCTCTGTCCAACCTTTTGGATGTCCAAACTCCCCAGAGGTTCTTACAGAAGCAAGTATGTGTACAAACTCAAGCAGCTTGATCTTGCTTATTCACAGATAAAACCCAATGATTTCAGCAGGACATTTCCAAGTATTCGTAGGATATTAGACCAAGGCACAAAACTGGCATCGCGGGCTCCTAGTATCAATTTCAAGTCAATTGTTCTCAATGAATATGCATTAAGGCAGCAGTCAGCTGGTGGACAGGTGTGGTACTGCTAATTTGTTTACATCCCTCAAAATATCCTCCAGTTCAATCTTTTTAATCGTCTAACCGAGGCATTTTTCACTTTCTAATCTAAAAGAAGGCAGATGGTTGTGAAATTGCTGGTAGAGAGTCATTCTAATATTCAAAATAAAAAGCGTTTCGAAGAAGATATGAAGGGTACAGGAATTGCTCTTTGGAGATGCACAACCCAAAGTTATGTCTCTTTGTAATTCGACAAACCGAGTGGCTTTTGTGTCGGAACAAAAAAAAAATGCTTCTGCTTTTATGGAATAATTGGTAGTCTTGTAGCACAGGAACAGCAGTGCTTGGAACGAATATACCGCATGGCAAACAAAGTAACCGCTGAAACTTGACCCAATAGTTCAACTTGACAAAACTGAAGTGGGATGAAGTTGTTTTATGGAGTAATTTCACCCCTACTTACATTACACTGGTTCTGGATCAACCAGCTTCACTGAAACCTCTCCAACAATGAGCTGTTACCAACACAAGAAATGCAAGGGATCTCTGCTTCCAACATTTTCTTGTATTGTTCAAAATGTAAGTTTGCACACTTTCCTCCATAAGAATGGGTTCCAAAGACGGAGGAAGGGTGTAGCCTGGGGTGGCGCGAGCCATGGGCACCGGCAGAGGCAGGGCAGTGGGGTGTCATCGGGCGGAGTCCGCGGACTAACCCATGCGCTGTCTGGACTGCCCACCCGCCTTGGCGTCCATTCCGCTCCAAAATGGAGCTATTCCGGGCACAGGGAGGCATGGCTAGGCAATGCACGGGAGCAGGGCAACATGTTGGGGGCGTGGTTTCGTTGCCCTGCCA
Organism: Lerista edwardsae; assembly: GCA_029204185.1. NCBI lineage: Eukaryota > Metazoa > Chordata > Lepidosauria > Squamata > Scincidae > Lerista > Lerista edwardsae. Next base: position 6,317 of record JAJKFI010038062.1, read on the forward strand.
TGGGCGCACTCAGGGCTCTCTTTGTCCCTGGTGGGTTCAATTGGATTATCTCTGACCAGACTTCTTTCATTGCATGAGAGAGGAACATGGGCATACAGAACTGCTCTGCATGAGGTATGCTATGCCTAACTGGGTCAGAGTCTGAGATTTTATCAGGAGGTACAATGTTTCGTTTAGGCCTCTTCCCAAAAGCAGAGTTTGCAAAACAGTGCAGGGGAGGACGGGGCCAGGCCGGGGGGGTGGATCGGGTCTGGAAGGGGGGGGGATTGGGGACTTGGCAGATTGGGATTGCTGGGGCATTACTTGGGGTAAGGGGAATTCCCCTTACTCTGAGTTGAGCCACATGCAACCCCAACCCGGATCTCCTTTTTGACTCTAGGCCTGGGTACAATTTATATCCTGCAGCCCCCAATGGACCCAGTAGACCTGAATTACAAAGTCCATCTTAAAGCTTAGTGCTGAGCAATGTGGCTGTCTTGACCCTCTTTTTAGGGCTGAAACAAATGGGAAAATGAGGGGTTGGAGAGAGCTGGTTGGGCCCAGGTTGCTAAGGCCCCAAGGGAAAGTGCTAACTTTTTCTTTTGAGCTTCTGAATCAAACTACAGCTCTGTTGGACTAAGTCAGATGAATGAAATTATTCGAAGATGTGATGGGTGTATTTTCTCTGAAGTGGCTTTATCACTTCATAAAACTGTCTTCCTAAGTAATTTACAAGACAATGTTTTCAATTTTTTTCCCCAGAATTCCACTGAAGTAAAAAAAAACCTGGCAACAACTTGACATTTTAGTGATTATCAGACTAGGAGGAGAAGGAATGGAGCTGATAAACCTTTCATCAATTTCTTCAGTGCTGGCATGCATAAAACTAAGATGCTGGCATGACCAACCCGGGGGGGGGGGGTAAAAGACCTTCCACTGATTGTGATAAGACCTTCATAAGACATGCTCATATGATGGTGCTTTTCTTTCTATACAGCAATGAGCTAAAAATTAATAGCAAAACCCTGACAGCACTACATTTTCATTTCGAGCACAAGTAAACATTGGCAGCTGATATCTGGTGAATCCTTCCTGGGCTATACCCAAAAGCCACATCGCTTTGATGTGGAATGGCAGATCAGTGGTGGGAGAAGGTGGGGGGAAGGACAGGCCAGTGGGTGGTCTGGCACTGGGAGGGGGGATAGATCGGCATGGTCAGCTTAGGCCAGACCATAACCCCCGTCCCTGGCCTGGTCGGCCATACAGAGATTGTGCTGGTGCAGCTCCAAGGAGCCCTCCTGGGACTGCTGAGGCATTACTCAGTGTAAGGGGAATTCCCCTTACTCTGAGTTAAGCCATATGCAGCCCCAAACCCCTGAGCTGGACATGGGGCAGTCCATCTGGCTGGCCTATTCCAGCATGGAGTTAGGATTGGACTAAGGGCACAATCCTAACCAAATTTCCAGCACCGGGGTAAGGGTGATGCAGCTCCGAGGAAAGGGAACAAACATTCCCTTGAGGACGCCTCTGTGACTGCTGCTCCACTGCAGGATGCAGCACATGCCCCATTGACACAGCTGTGTCAGTGCAGGAGGCAGGGCTAAGGGTCGCCATGACCAGACGGAGTTCTTTGGTGCTCCGCTGACTGTCGTCCATACCTACCCCTCCAGGCTTGAGGGGGGTCTTCGATTGCCCAAGGAGTAGGCAAGAAGGCAGGAAGCTTTGGTCCAGCCTGCTCCCAGGACAGCGGTCGGGGGAGCGGGCATGACTGCTTCTAGCAGGCAGGAGACAGCATCTGTGCGACAGAAGTAGCAGAAGACCTTCCCTTCCCCCACCGTCGGAACCTGCCAAGAAAGTGGAATTTAAAAAGTTTACACACCTGGGGGAAAAAAGAGACAATCACATCTGAATAAGAAAATGTGAGTGTTGAATGTTTAATGACTTTGGAACTGGGAGACAGCAGAAGGGGAGAAAGTGAACAAGATTGGGTGGAAGCGGCGGCAAGGTTCCCTATGGGTAGTTCAACGCATATCTGGAGTTTTACAAATGCACCCGCAGGGTTTCACAATAAGCGATGTGAGGGCTGAAAGCATATTTATTTTTATTTTAAAAAAATCCTACTTGTTTAAGGCACCAAAAGATGAAATAAATTTTGAGTATTTTTCATAAGAGGATTGATGAATCAAATAAACTACGCACTGAGAAGCACAGGTCAATGGTGGCTGAAGTTAGATCCGGTTAAAAGGGGGGGGGAGACGAAAGAAAGACATTTTAAAGTTTCCGGTGGAACCGGATTGCAGGGACTACAAATCAGAATTATAAATCAAAGGTGAAGGACTATAAAGAAGTATTTTCTGACTGGACTGGATTACATTGAGATTGGCTTAAAACATTTTAACAGTCAAGAAAGTAACACTGAAGTGGTGGAAAGACATTGCCGAAGGGAGAAGGACTTTTTGGATGCAATTTGGAGGAATCTGGTGCAGTAATGGCATCTAAATGATTTAGCAACAGGTACTCACTTTTGATTGGCACTTGTGTCGGGGCCCGCCCACCAGAAGTGAGGTCATAGCCGGAATCCAGGAACCGCCCCCCAGAAACCGCCGCGCCTCCTCAGTAGGCCGCACGGCGGCCTGGGAGAAGGCCCAGGAGTCCCGGGCCTTCCCTGGGGCTGCCGCGCGGGCTACCGATTCCCCCCCCAGGAACCGCTGCCCCTCCTCAGGAGGGAGCCCCAGGCATCCTACCTGCTCATGCTGCTGCTGCCGTCGGTCTCCCTTGCTCCCCTGCCTGCCTGCCTGCCTGCCTGCCTGGCTCTGAGAACGTGCAGGCAACTCAAACGTGCAGGCAATTCAAACGCTGAAGGGGGTGGAGCGCCGATGGAGTCGACGAGTGGACGGGCGAATGGGCGGGGCTAGCCCTAATCCTAGGAATGGGTACTCGCATACCCCCGCGTACTCGCTACATGACATGTTTGATCTGGAGGCTTGTTAAATCAATTTGAAAGTCACTCGGGGGTGGATTTTGCAAAAGGAGTGTTCTTGGATTATAATTTGATTAATTTGAGACGTTAAAAGAAACGAAGACATTTTGGACTGGGAGAACAGACAACAGAATCACTTTCGTTTTCACATAGATTCAGGTGCAGACGGCATTTGACTGAAGCTTTTAAAGAGACACTACAATTTTAACTGTGAGATATTGAACTCTATCCATTCATTGCAGAAAAATTGCTGTATGAGTTATGAATTTTGAGGGTGTTGGGTGGGAAAATACTAGTGGGTTGTAGATATTCTCAGTGGTTATAATTATTGTATATTCTATTATTTGAAGTTTTGATTGTGACTTGGGGGTGATTGAAGGAGGGGGGACTGTGGAAAAAAGAGTAATTAATTAAGCAGATATTGAAAGTAATTAATTAAGCAGATATTGAAACTCTAAGTGTTGGGATATAAGGCTGACATCAATATATTATCATGACACAACCAAAAAAAGATTTGACAAAAGGAATTAAATCTGCCTCACCAACTATGGTTACAACCATCCATACCACCCTGGCACATGAAAAGCCTTTGGAAAAGAGACGAGATAGCCATTCTGGCATGATGGAACTTTTAAAAGGGATGAGTGAGGAGCTGAAACAGATCAAAAGAGTCATTAAGACATCAGAATTAAATGTGACAAAGCAAATTGACCCATTAGCAGAGGATATGAAAGAGATGAGCCAAGCGTTGAAGACAATTCAGAAAAAGGCCAACAAAAATGAAAAAGATATTACAAAGATGAAAGAAGATAAGAAGAAACATGAGCAGAAGACAGATAAGACTGAAGAGATGTAGCCTTCACAGTGGGGTTCTCTCCTCTGGCTACATACCATCGAGCTTCAGCAAGCAATCGTAAGTCAGCCAGGACAGGTCCTCAAGATCATAGTCTGTTCTTTTGCCGGCTGGCCTTCTCACGCACTACCCCGCAACTCTCACTTTCCGTCTAATCAGCTCATCAGCAACTCCGTCCTGCCAGAACAAGTACAGCAGCTTGCCACAGCTGGACATTCCATCTCCCATCCAAAACCCTGCTTAGCTGAAGAGCGCAATCCTAAACTGCATTTAGGCCCGCCCAGTTAGGCCAGCAACGTTTGGCCAGAACAAGGGACACCGTAAGTATGTTTGGACCACTCTCGGAGTAAGAGAGGCCAGCACACAGACGTGCACCATCCTCCCTGACCCAGAGAGTGGTCCAAACACGCTTTACAGTGACCCCTGTGCTAGCCAAACTTTGCTGGCCTAACTGTGCCGGCCTAACTCCAGGTTAGGATTGCACTCTAAGGCAGTACTGGCAGATCAGCCACCAGTTTGCACTTCTTGATGGGACACTTGCTTCATGGCACGTGTTTGAGAGCATGTCTAATGTGGCCCTTGATTTGAGCTTGACATTTAAAGCAGAAATACCAGTACAAGCCTCAGCAGAGAGCTATCTTAGTGTTAGTTCCCAATGACGAGTGAAGAAGCAAAACCTGGAACAGGAATCCCAGGCAGATAAGATGCATAAGATGCATTATCATTAGCCCCCTGAATATATAATCTTGGAATAATTAGCAAGAACAGTGTCATTGACCTTAATTTCCATGAACTTGGCCGAGATTATCTCTAGGTTAGGTTGCGAACCATTCAGAGCTGATGGAGAAGGAGCACTGATCGGTAACTCACATACAATTGTGACATTTTAGGCTGCCCTCCTTGTGCTTGTTCTCCACAAGTGGCCAATTATGCAATATAAATCTGTGTAAAAGATTATGGTAGGTAAATCATACTTGCAAAAGACTGAAAATAGGATAAGCTATTTTTTTTCCTTTGCAGAACATAGTGTGATGATATACAGAAACACTTGTTAACAGCTTGTAGGCAATTAGGCAACTGTCAAGTGAGATGTCAAAAAGGAAATGCTAGTTATTGCTTTCCAAAAGATCTCTGAGTACGCCACAGAGCCAGAGCTTAGTTCAGACAGCAACTGAGTCCAGAAAAAAAATGGGTGAATGGAATTTATCACTGGTATCCTTTAATTCCAGCTTGTTCCACTGAACAAATGAATTGGCATAATTGTGACATTTGTATGTTGAAAGGAGTTATGATGCAGCTGCAGAATTGGTGTGATCCAGGGGAGAGAGGCAGATCATGGTCTTGTCTTCCTCTCCATAACAGTTTCTGCCTGGAGGGAACTACCTGGAAAAGCACTCTGAAGAACTTTGTGAAATGACTCCTGGGATCTCAAGGACAGAGGCTTATACAAAGGTATTGGATGGAAATGTAGAGGGTAGAATGTAGCCACCTAGTGGCTGAAAGGGTGTATTTAACAAAAGAACACTATGCAAGATGGAAGCCAAGGGGAGAAGCTTGTGGAATCAGGACAACCACCACAGTATTGCTTGGCATGACTGATGTGTCCTATGTCCATTACATGATGGGGCATATTATTATGCCACTGTGCAAATCAATGGTAAAGCCACATCTGGAGTACTAGTTACAATGCTGGTCACCATACGTCAAAAAACTATATATGGGGAACTAGAGAAGGTGCAGAAGAGAGCAACCAAAATGATTACTTGGCTGGGGCACTACCATATGAGGAAAGGCCACAGCATTTGGGGCTCTTCAGTCTAGAAAAAAAGCCCCCTGAGGGGGGACTTGATTGAGACTTACAGAATTATGTATGGGATGGAGTGGATAGAGGGAAGGTCTTTTCTCTCTCACACACAATACCAGAACCAGGGGACATCCACTAAAATTGAGTGTTGGGAGAGTAAGAAAAAAGGAAATACTTTTTTACCCAGTGTGTAATTAACCTTGGAACTCCTTGCCAGAGGAGGTGGTGATGGCATCTGACCTGGGTACCTTTTAACAGCGCAATCCTATTGCGCCCCTTGTGTCGATGCTACGTCATAGCGTCGATGAAAGGGGCGGAGCGCCGGCAAGGGGGTGCCGATTGCCACCCCCGCATCGGCACTCAAGCTGTCAAGCCAACGCTATGAGTAGCGTCGGCCTGAGTGCGCCGATGGCAAGCCTCTCCTGTGTCAGCCAAAGGGCTAGATAGGCCCTTGGCCTAATCCAGGGGGGGGTATTCCTATGTTCCTGTAAGTACATATCTGAAGAGGAGCATCTCGTTCTGGTGGCTGTCAAAGAGAAATGCTGTGGAGAATCTTGACTGGCCATCAGTTTGTTTACCTCAGGATTTACCTCAGAATGCCAGATTCAGGGGGGTGGCAAGGAGATGCAGATACCTAGTTGTCTTGTGTGGTCCCTGAGGCATCTGATGGGCCACTGTGAGATACAGGAAGCTGGACTAGATGGGAAGCCTTATCCAGTGGGATTATTCTTATGTTCTTATGGGTCAGCGCACTTCTCCTGCACTGTATTCCAAAGTCCTTTTCACCTCTGTTCTTTCCCCATAGAAGGCATATGATATGCTAAACTCTGTTATTAACCACAATGTGACAAGTGAATTCACTGAGGACATGATGCAAAGAGGTCTACGATGCTATTTCAGCAGGTAATGAGTTTATTATCATTTACCAGGAGGACCCGTACACATACTGAAGATGCAGATGGCCACAGATTTTTTTTCTGTTTAAATAAACCTACTTTTCCCTTCCTGGGAAGTTCTACAATTACGCACAAGCAATCATTTAGCAGTTTTTAATATCAGGAAGAAACCATCCTGGACAAGGCCAGCTGCAAACAAGCCAGCATGTCCTGCACAGCTCTGTCATGAACATCACTGCGTGACTAGAGAAACGATTAATCAGCAGAGCTCACTGGTGGTGGGTGTTAATTACTGTCCTAGCATGTGATAATGAGATTCTAGTACCATGCAGTGTCATCACATCCAATAGCCACCAGATCATATGTCCATCAGAAAAAAATGGATGAATTGAAGGACACCAGCAAGAGAGAAGGAGCATCAAATTACCACGATCTTTATCCTCATCCTTTTTATTTTATTCTACACTTAAAGATTTATGCCTGAACCTTTGCTTCCAAAGAGGCCCACGAATCATTTAAAATATGCAAATACAATAACAAAATCCTAGACAAGTGTTATTCAAACTGTGGGTCAGGTGGTCGTGGAAAGCTGGGAGCAACCATCTTGGAAACTGAAGACCTTACTATTGTTATATTCCTTTTGTGAGTGTTAGCCCTCAGGTGAGGGTTTTTTTTGTTTTTAATTCAGTGCTTTTACATCATATTTTGTCCTCATCTTGCTTTCTGTCAGGGATGTTTCATGGTTGTACAATTACTGCAGTCCAAGAATGCCAATTTGCATTTCAGGAGTGTCATTTTATTATGTTACAATGACAGCACTTCCTGCTTGATGATGTCGCTTTCTGCCACAATATCACTTCCAGGATAATGGCATCACTTCCAGTGAGTCCTGACACGAGTGCCATTCTAAAAAGTGGGTCCTGGTCTAAAAGGTTTGAATACCACTGTCCTAGACATCATTACCACCACCATAATCACAATGAAACAATTCTAAAACCTCCCCGAAACCTAAACTTAGAGGCCATAAATAACAGACATTGAGGGCCCAATCCTATCCAACATTCCAGCACCAATGCAGCTGCAATTCAGCCCTGAGGTAAGGGAACAAATGTTCCCTTACATTGATGAGGCCTCCATGACTGTCCCCCTACTGCAGGATGAAGTGCATGCCCTTTTTGGCATCTCTGCACCAGCACTGGAAAATTGGATAGGATTTGGCCCTAAATTAGCAAGACATCTATTGAAACAAAGAAGTCTTTACAAGCCCTCAGAAACACATCAATGAAGGGGCCAAATAGGCCTTCAGTGAGAGGGAGTTCCAACAACCAGGGAACATGATAGTAGAAAAAGCCATGTCACATGTGACCTTCGTGGGTGACCTTGGGCCAGTCACTATCTCTCAGCCTCACCTTCCTCACAGGGATGTTGTGAGGACAAAAGGACTCATATACACAAGGCCAGCTCTAGGAGCAGTGGGGCCCAATGCAGGGCATTCCTGCGAGGGCCCCCACCATCCCCAGGGAGCCCCAGCTCACCAAGAAAAGCGCTTGTGGTGTCACGCATGGTACCTGGAAATGGTTGGTGGTGACATGACGAAATCACTGCCAACTGCTTCCAGGAGGCCCATTTTAGGCTGTTCGGAGGCATAGGCGAGTGGGAGGGCCCAAGGTGAAGCTGCTCCACTCACCGCACTGACATACAGTTCATGGACATCCCGGCAACAGCAGATTATATTTTTATTTTTATTTTTATTTATTTAATTTATATCCTGCCTTTCTGCCCGTGGGCACCCAAGGCGGCTTACAACATTAAAATACAATAATACAATAAAATCAGTATATGACAATTAAAAACAATAGTTAAAACAATCTTAAAATAATTAAAATAATTAAAAATTTAAACAACCAACCCCGTGGATCCTAAAAAATACAAAGAAAATGTAAAAAACCAGCCAGCCTCTCAGCACTTAAAAGCTGTTGAAATAATACGGTCTTCAGCCCCCGGCGAAATATTGCTAGAGAGGGAGCAGTTCTTAGTTCTAAGGGGAGGGTATTGCAAAGTCAGGGGGCCACCACCGAGAAGGCCCTGTTCCTGGCCACCATACCCCTCACCTCTCCTGGTTATATGCCTGTTGCACTGGCGCAGCCCCCCCCCCCCCCGCTAAGCTCCTTGGAGGAAGGCGGGTATAAAATTGTGAAAAGTGAATGAAAAAAATAATAAGGAAACTTCAGAAATGGGAAACAAAGATCTCTTGTTGGATGAAGTGAGTGAGCATTTTTGCAAAGAGAGAGAGAGACCATTAAATATCCCAGTCCTAGGATACAAACTAGGGAAGCACTCAATCTAGCAGACAACCAGAGTTTACACTGTTGTAAGAAGTACTGGAATGCTGAGCAACGTCTTCATAAAGATAACCTGGTGCTGACCTGTTCACAAGAGACCGCTTTGTGGCAAAGATATGATGTGGGGGTGGGGAGAACTATATACACTGCTCTAAGCTCCTCTGAGGAAGAGCGGGATATAAAATGCATTTTTTAAGGAAAGATCAAACGCAGCCTGCAAGCTTTGCATCCTTGTTATTGGTTGAAAAAAAAATGCAGCTTAAAGGGGAGACATTTTCTGAAAGAATCTTTGCTCAGTCTGCCTGAAGTTTCAAAAATGCATGTTTTGAGGGAATAAATAAAACTGTAGATGCCAACAGTGCGGGCCCAGGAGACAGGAACAAGAAACTTCAGGGGATTATGCATCATTTCATCAACCATTTCTAAAGTTTCAGATCCAGCGTCACCTTTCTCCTCTTCAGTGCTTGTTTGCCTACCATGTGGGAACCTCCACTGTTGGACTTCAGTAGATGGGCACCTCTTTGGATGGGGAAGGTGGGGTGGTGAATCTTCTCAATAAACAAAATGGATAGGTTACTTACTTGAGGTAGAGAGTGACAAATGTGTGTGTGAGAAGGGGGGGAATGCTGCTGTCAGGAAAAAATAGTCCTCTGCTGCTGTTGACTGTTGCACACTAAAGCACAGCCAAGGTTTGCCACGCCTTGCCCATGACGCGGGGCAGGGGACATGAAGGGCTGCCATTGGTCACTCCGGTCCATGTGACGCAGGGTGGGAGGCAGCGTGCTCAGCCTGCCTCCTCACTTCGCACCTGCCTCCTCATGATTGTCCGCACACCCACCTGGTATTCAGTCTGAGATTAGCTGGTTGCCATTGTGGGGCCGGATAGGAAATTTTTACTTACAGCCATATTGGCTCAATGCTGGTTGTTTTTTTGCCTACACCAGACTGGAATGGAGGATTGGGTTTAACTAAGGGCACACAGTTCATAGTTAGTTTGTGCAGGTGTCGTGCGGGAGGCGGGGAGGCTAGAAGATAGCTTGGTGTCCATTGGAGGCAGGTTGGTGGAGTTTGGAACCCTCATGCTTGCTTGCCTGGCTCAATGACTTGGGCCAGCAAAGCCACCTGTTCGCAAGAGGTGGGGGCTCCCTTTCTGTGGGGAGGCCTCATCATCCTGCAGCCTCAGCCCCCCATTTGGGGTGGTGGTCAATGATAGGTTGGCTTGGCTATGGTCAGGTCGGCCTGGAGGCAGATGGTACGCCCATAAGCAGGCAGGTGAGGCAGGCATTTTCATGCCACCTCACCTGAATTAAGACCCACACAGCTATTTGGGTGAAGTTTAGTCCCTGTTGCAGATAATGGTTAATTTAATAAAGCGGCCCATTTTTCCAACATGCCCATGTCTCGTGTCTTTATTGGGGGATGCGTGGTAAGTATCCTGAAGAGGACTGTTACAGGGCACAATCCTAACCTGGAGTTAGATCAGCACAGTTAGGCCAGCAAAGTTTGGCCAGCACAAGGGACACCGTAAAGTGCGTTTGGACCACTCTTGGAGCCAGAGAGGCCAGCGCACAGATGTGGCATGATCCTCTCTGACTCCAAGAGTGGTCCAAACATGCTTTACAGTGTCCCTTGTGCCAGCCAAACATTGCTGGCCAAACTGTGCTGGTCTAACTCCAGGTTAGGATTCTTCCGTCCGTGGCATAACTAAGGTGTGTAGTGTGTGTGTACCGAACCGAGTGACATATTGAAGAGTGTGTGTGACACCACTACTGGTCAGAATTGTGAAAATCTTTGTATTTTATATATAGATCATTGGAAAGGTATATTTCACACAGAATGGAATGAAACAAATCACGTTGAAATATCTGTATTCTATCAAATGCTATAGCCAAATAACCAGAAAATGAAAACACAACTCCCTTATATAGATTCCCTTAAAACTGGCCAAAGAGACTGATAGTTCTGAGAGCCAATGAGGTGTAATTATGATACAGCAGGGAACCAATAAGGTGTTAGTATGAGTCAGCTCTCATTTCCATGCATCACAGCTAATGTTTGAATGTGTATCGTCAAGCTGGCCACAGTTTTTTTGTCGATTCATTTATTCTGCATGGTCTGGTACGGGGGGGAGTTGCATCATGGGGGTGATGCAATGAGCTCTTGAACCAGGTGACACAAACCCTAGTGACACCTCTGAAAAGAATTAAGGGCACAATCCTAACCAGCTTTCCAGCGCTGACCTAGCAGTGCCAATGGGGCATGTGCTGCATCCTGCAGTGGAGTAGTAGTCACAGAGGCCTCTTCAAGGTAAGGTAATGTTTGTTCCCTTACCTCGGAGATGCATTGCTCTTACCCCAGTGCTGGACAATTGCTCCCTAAGTGTATTCCGTAAAGGGGTAGAATAGAAACCACAAGCTGTAAGAGCGCCCATTGGCTCAGCATGCTTTTAAAAACTTGAGTACTGAACAAAATTGCCATTTCCTTCTGTCTTTGCATCACATATGTTTTCCCCATACAAACAGAAACCCGAGAAAGCACTTCTGTCATTCACCATGTGGTGTCATTTTCCTTGGCGGGCGCTGTGACAGCTCTGTTAACATGTATCATTTTGGATGGCACATTTATTATTATATTCAGAGACATGCCGGGGGTGGGGGTGATTAAACTACAGAATAATAATGATGCTGGGGAGACCCAGGAACTGTTGGGATGGGAATGGACCACATGCAGACTTTGCAAGCAGAAGCCCCAGATTTAATCCCTGGCATCTCCAGGTAGTGCTGAAAATGACCCCTGCCCGAAACCTTGGCATGACATTTCCAGTTCATGTAGACAGTACCAAATGGGCCGGGGTCTCACTCGATCAAAGGTAGTTTCTTATGCTCCTTTCATTACAGCAGTGGTTTTCAATCTTTTTCATCTCATGGCACACTGAGAAGGTACTAAAATTGTCATGGTACACCATCACTTTTTTTTGACAATTGATAAGGCCCACCATGATGCCAACAGGGGGCTCACATCCCCCATTGGCCCTACTACCTTCCCCCAAATTCCATGGCACAGCAGTTAAAAATGGCTGCACTGGAGACATTGCCCTATTTCAGATCTGTGTGTTTTTTCTTACCATATATGATTTTTTTCTTTAGTTGCCATTTGGCAGTCACATGCTTTGGAAGCTCACAAACAGGGCAATACCCACCCTCTGTTGGTTGCTTCCAACTTCTAGTAATCACGCATACATACAATCCTAACCAACTTTCCAGCATGGACACAGCCGTGCCAATGGGGCATGTGCTGCATACTGCAGTTTGGGAGCAGTCATGGTCTTCAAGGTCAGGGAATATTTGTTCCTTTACCCCAGAGCTGCATTGCCCTTACCTCGGTGCTGGAAATATGGTTAGGATTGTGCCCTTAGCCTTTATTCCTTACCATAGCTTGTAGCTAATCATAGATGGGCAGCTCAATCCTAAATCTCTGCAATTTTGAAACTTGATGTGTTATGTTCATTCATTCCTTTCCCCAATATACCCTCATCATTCATTCCGTTGTTTGTTTGTTTTTAGCACTCACTGCATACTGAATTGCTTTCCAGATTTCTGTGTAAAATGATTTTTTTAAAAATAATCAATTGCAAGGAAAGTCTGGCTATTTGATCTGTTCTATTGACTCAAGGACAAGCTATGTGATTAGGAGAACCTAACCTGGAGTTAGGCCAGCACAGTTAGGCCAGCAAACTTTGGCTGGCCACCGTAAAACATATTTGGACCACTCTCAGGGCACAATCCTAACCTGGAGTTAGGAGGGCACAGTTAGGCCAGCAACGTTTGGCTGGCACAAGGAACACCGTAAAGCACATTTGGACCATTTAGTCAGGGACTCCGAGAATGGTCCAAACATACTTTATGGTGTCCTTTGTGCCAGCCAAGCTTTGCTGGCCTAACTGTGCCAGCTTAGCTCCAGGTTAGGATTGAACCCTAGGTAACTGCTTGGTGATGTACTAAAATCTGATTCTCACATATTATCGTGAGAATAAATGTCATCACAAACATAAATTAAGACAATCCACTTGCAGGCTGGAATCATTTGAAATGACTGGTTTATCCCACCAGAGAGAGGATTTCTCTTTCTCCCTGGTTCACATTCAGTGGGAAGTCAGATTCTCTGATCTGCACTACACGTTACAATTACACATGTCATGAGCAAAATGCGACGAGAGCAAGACTCACAATGGCAACCTTCCCAAGGTCATAGACAATACCTGTAACAGTACTGGGACCCGGATCTAGATTGCCATCATCTTAACCGCAAGCCAATTCTTCCTTTCTTTGAGGAGTGCTAAAATGCAGAGCGGGTGCCCTGCAGAGAGAGAGAGTGAGAGTGATATTACACAGACGTTTCCGAATTTGAATTGCAAGATAACGATCAAAGCAAAAAGCTTTACCTGGGAATTGATGACTAGCTGGGAGACCTCATTGCCGGAAGCTTTGCCTCAAGCCATTAACCTCCTCCAGTCATTATTTCCCCCAGGAAATGTGTCAAAGGATGTCATTGCCAGAATGCTTTGGGGTCTCTCTCTCTCTCTCTCTCTCTCTCTCTCTCTCTCTCTCTCTCTCTC